>SNQJ01S0078973.1:22703-36037 GCA_010110895.2 Picea sitchensis | reverse complement strand
CATATGAGGGTCCTCCAACTTCGTAAGGCCATAACTCTCAAACCGTGAGGAGTTATGTGACGTTCCACATACCACAATAAATGGAATGACATGTACTATCCATATAGAATAGTATTACCTGAAAATATATCAAAACTCATACCATTATCCATCAAACAAACTTGGGTCTGTTACCCAAACCTGGGTTCTCCAACTTCTCATGGCCATAACTCTCTAACTGTGAGGAGTTATGTGGTGTTCCACATACCACCAGAAATGGAATGAAAATAACTATCCATCTAGGATAGTTTCACTGAAAAATTCACTGACCTTTATCTCATTATTCCATAAATAAGCATGGGTTCTCTAACCATACTTCTAGGATAACTCAATCCGCAAAGCATCTTCCGTGAGGGATTTCACCATAAGGGGACCACTTTGGAGTTCATCCATTTCTACTTATTATCAACCATGAAAAGACAATAATGAGTCATATTTACATCAAACAAACTTGGGTCCATTACCCAAACCTTTGTGTTACCAGGGTTTCTCCAAGGGTTGACATCAATTACAACCAACCTTAATCAAAAATTAATTCATTGTATTCTTTTATGTTGCAATAGTTAAGTCAAACCAAGCCTAAAAATATCTAACCCAACCTCTTTCGAGCTTATGGTAGCTAATACTCATACTAGAAGTAATATCCTTTCTCAACTTAAACAATTTATATTTGTGTTCTAGATATTAAACCATGGCTTTAAACTCCACAAGAGTACAACCAACTTCAATCAAGAGAATGGTGTAAAGGAGTATTGTATTTTATTTAAAATTATAAGTTATAGAATATTTTTGAATTTTCCCAATTGTATTCCAAGTCTCACTAGTGTTCAAAAAGGAATATTTTCTTATCCCAAACTCACAGTTCAACATTTCTACATTATTAGTTTTTGTAATCTATCTTCTATATTAGTATTATGCACAAAAATTTGCATTCAAAACATTCTATGGTCTGCCATTAAGGAAACCAAGCCACAAGGTGTTGGAAAATATGTCATCAGATTATTTACCAAATCCAATAACTATTCATGAGATTGTTCTATTGATATATATCTTCATATACAAAATGATTAAAATTATCTCGACTATTTGAAGATTGAAAACATTTAAGTACAAATTGATTGATATTTCAACCATAGTCAGAACAAAGCTACTCAAATAGCCCTGTAGGAGTGGCAATATGAGTTGCATGTTGTTGGTGATTGTCTTCTTTCTTCAACTTCTCTTCAACCTCAATGGGGTTTGAGAGAATTCCTTTTGAATCATTCTGACCTTCAATCCCCTTCCATATTTTCCTTGTTTGTTTGAGGCTTTGAACCTGACTCCAAAAAAATACTTTCCCAATGCTTCAAATTTCTTACCAGAATCTTCAACCTCTTTTCCAAGTGTTCCATTTTAATCAGGATTTGTTGTTGTTGTGTACATCTATCCTCAATTAATTGATCTATAAGAGACTTAATAACCCAGAACAACTCTATTGTTCTATAGAGTTTGGTGTCCCTAGTTCTTGAGAACCCAAGGTCTTCCACCCACCCTTTGAGCTATGCTTCAATAGGTTATTTAATCATGTCATTTTTCATTTGGTTGATGAGAACTTCAATATTTTCCATTTCTTCCTTGGTTTCAAGATTAAAGTTAGAATGATAGAAAAAAATTTCCATACAAGCTTCCTATTGTGCCATGGTCATATATTTTTATGGATTGATTGGGCTAGAAGCATTGGAGTTATGCTTCCTCTTTCCCTTGGTGTCAAGATTAGTAAAATCTAAATGAAGATCAAAATACCTATTCACCATACCATGCTTCCATGAGTGGTAAATATGGTTGGAAAATATAGAATCTACGAATCCACCTTGACACCCAAAAACAATTACGGTGACCTGAGCTTGAACAAAGGAACCTGGAATAATTAATTATAGAAACATAAGCAACAAATGGCTCAGGGGAATGGAGAGATTTGTCACTTGAACCCTCTTAATGAAAATGGAAAACCCATAGGAGTGTAGGGCCCCAAACAAATAATTTGTTTCCACTAACCAATGGTTAAGTGTTGTTTCAATTAGAGCTATGTCTGAGGAGAATGCTCTGATTCCAAGATCAAAAGTCCTACCTCAATGTCCAAATCCACTAGCTAGGGGAAATCGAATGAAAAAAATTAAAGGAAGCAAGTGGATTTATTTATTTCTTACATAGGGAGGCTATTGGGAAGATCCATGTGGTTATTTCCATTGGACTAAGAAATGATCAAAAAAAAATTGACCTCCCTCTGCATGTTTCTCATATCCTCTCTCAAGGTGGCTTTGTGCATTGATTTCCCAATTGCATCCATGATGTTTCCCTTTTCATGGCTTGTTACCTCCCCATTACTCCATTGCAAATTCAGACCCTTCACACAAAATTTCTTCATTTTATTTGGAGAAAAATATTAAAACAAAAATATGCACTTTTGAGGATTAACCCCTATGGATTTTGGAAACTTTCAAAAAGCCCAAAGAGGGAAGGTTATTTTCCTTCATAGGGTTCCTTGACCATGTTCTCTTCTCAATAATATCCTGAGGAACACTAGGAATCCACCCTGAGATCCAACAAAAATTACAATGATCTGAGCTTGAATAGAGGAACTTGGAATCACTAGTTATAGAAACATAAGAAGTGAATGGCTCAGGAGAATGGGAAGATTAAATCCACCCTGAAACCCAACAACAATTACAGTGGTCTGAGATTAAATAGAGGAACTTGGAATCACAAATTATAGAAATAGAAGAAATGAATGGCTTAGAGGAATGGGAATATTTAATCCACCCTGATACCCAACAACAATTAAAGTGATCTGAGCTTGAATAGAGGAACCTGGAATCACTAATTCTAGAAACAAAATCAATGAATGGCTCAGGAGAATGGGAAGATCTGTCCCATTCCATCTCCAAACTTAGATCTATTTTGGGTTGAATCAACTAATTTCTCCAAGAGGTAGGAGAAGTAAATCTAGCACAATATTTTTCCCTTGACTTTAAGGGGAGGACAACAATTAAAAAAAAGGAAAAGTGAGAGCATATGAAGAAAAAAAAATGATTGATTTATATCAAAAGATCGTCTAAAAAAATGAACCATGAAATAGCTAACAAAGTGTTGTCACATATTCTTGTTGGGGGGAGTTTGTCCTTTGGATTTGTCCCTAGGTGACAAAATGCAAAGAATGGGGTTTAAAAACCCAATAAAGGCACTTATCCTAAGTCCGTCGGAGTGATGTGACAGTTTGGCGCATTGTGCTAGGACGCACACAAATCTGGGTGGCTAGGATCAACATGCCTCAGATTGATGGTCGTTGGCAATATCGAGGCTTCAACATGCACAGTCATTAAAAAGGTAGAGTGGGTCGGGGAAAACAACTATAGTTTTGCAAGGTGCTACGTGTCAACCAAAGAATCACATCGGGCCCAAAAGAGGGGAGGTTATAAAACACCTTTCGCAGCCCCGATATGCACATGTCCTTTTAGCACCCTATCCTAGGCCAACAAGTGGTCACCCCACAGTTTCCCTGCCAGAAGTTGTCCCCCACTCCATCTCTCTCCTATGTCCATCACAGCCCCCGCTCCCCTATAGATTTCACTCCCTCACACCTGTTCTCCACTCACCATCCCACCTATCATGTCTTCCCCTCTCATATCCCACCACCTATGCCACCTCGCTCCACATCACCTCATTTATCGCTTGCGTGGCCCCCACGCTATCCTCAGTCTCCTCTTCCAATTCACGTCATCCACTTGGCCCTCTCTCATTTTCCATTCCATGTTGAACACGCCAATCATTTCGTCAGCATCCACGTCCATTTTTAGGCCTCCCCACAAGCGTCCAGCTCAGACCCAAAGGACAAAATGAAGAGACCTCCAAGTTCCATAGATGCAGTGTTGACTCGAGCCTTCTCGATCCTGATGAGGTAGTTATTGAAGTTGGTTGGTGGTAGTTCAACATCGTTTCAACCATAAATAGAAGTCCCGAGAAAGGACTATTAGTAAGGCCAACAGAAGAACCTTTCTAAAACACGATTGTGTCTGACAGAGTCGCTTCTGACGGGATACTGCATACACAGTCTGACAGAAGGCATGCAAATGCAAATATTTGAATGATATTTCCATATCACACTCTTGATGGCAAGTTGTTTTGAGTATATATACTCAGTTTTTATATTTTAGTAGGATCGATGGTAGAGCTAAGCTCCCAATTGTCAAGGCCTCTGGTTATCTGGTTATAGACTTATATTTGAGACTTCTTGTTTAATGGAATCCAGCCTCGTCCTTACTCTTTTCTTCTGACTCTTAAATCCTGGGCATGGATGATCCAGTCGGGTGCTGTAATAATTGTATAATGAGGTTTGATTATATTGGTTCTTGCAACATTTTAAGTTTCTTGAAGTTTCTCAGATCTGAGAGGATCTCATACCTTAGACTTTTCCTCCAAAGGTTGTTGGAAGACTGGATGTCTAGAGCATACTTTCGTTCCTCTCTCATTTTGCTCCACCAACTCACCATTATGCAACTTACTAGCCTAAGTTAGATCCAGACCTCACCTAGCTCTGTATTTCCAACCCATTTTTCTGAGATAAAACTTTATTGTTTTGAGTTTACTCCCATTCGGTCACCCTTTATAAACAACCCGTGACATATAAAACTGATGGGTATCGGGCTTACTCTTGCTGCAATCTAGGAGTGACTTTTGGTTCTAACATTTCTGGTGTCACTGTCGGGGACGAAATTGATGATTTTCCCTGGGTAGAATGAAAATCTTATTGATTCTGAGGATGCATCAGAACTTAGTACATCGAAGATTTCTACTGTGCACCTGGCGACTCCACTGTTGTCTCTCCGTTGAGGTGAATCCATTGGCGACTCCACTGTTTCAGTTGTGGCTTCCATAGGTAGACACACGAGGTCTACTCCACAGCTGCCTTTAGCAACACCTAAAGTTGACCCAGAGAAAATTATCATAAATGGAAAGGCCCCTCGAGAAGGAGCTTTTGCTGTTGAACCAGGTATTTCTGATGATTTTCATGGTCCTTATTTAGAAACTCCATTTTTTTCTTCTCATTCCCTTGTCATATCTTCTGTTGGAGTTTCCCGAATTTTAAATTTTGGGAGTGTTCCTATTGAGTTTCCCCCCCTTGGTTTGGGATTAGAGGGAGAAATCCTTTTCACTCCTCTCTCCCCTAAATTTGTACCATGTCTTAGACCCAGTGCCTCAGAATATTTCCCTACTCTGGGCTTTACCACCCCTCCTCCTATTACTGTTGTTACTACGTGAAGAGAAGCTTCTTCTCCCTTAATCCCTGTAGCCTTTTATCTAAATCCTTTTTTGTTCCCCTTTCCTCCCGGAAGCTCAGTTCTAGTCTCCCTGGTTCAAAATCCTTCCCCTCCTATTTCTCCTCCACCTAGTATCCCTATGGAAAGAGAAAATCCATCTATGACTAGAATGGAGGCTATCATAGTTGTTAGGTATGCCCCCCTTGTTTTTCCTCATCCTCTGAATGCCCTCCCAGCGGATGGCTACCTTAAGAAGTTACCCAAGTTCACATGCGAAGGAGATATAACCATACAAGAACACCTTGAAGCCTTCTACAGTTTTACAGATCATCATGTCATGATGCATGCAGACGTATGGATGAGAATTTTTGTTCATAGCCTTGAAGGCAAGGCTAGGAAATGGTTTATGGCCTTGCATCCTGTATCTATTAATTGGATTGAGGTTTTGGATAATGTCTTCTTGAGACAATGGGGGGATAAAAAGGATTTCATGTATTATATCACAGAGTTTGGGTCCCTAAAGAGAAAAGAGAGAGAATATGTCTCTGATTTCTCCAAAAGGTTCAACAAGATGTACAATAAGATCCTTGTTGAGATAAATCCCACAAAGGCTTCAACCAAAATTACTTATGCCAATGATTTTGACCCCGATTTATGCCTCCTTTTCAGGGAAAGAAGAGCCACTTCCCTAGCTCACATGCAGGATGCAACTATGGAAGTAGAGTCTAATATATTGGTTGTTGACCGACTTAGGAATAAGACTGATAGAGACATACCGAGGAAGAGACATGAAGCCTCCACATCTGGTTCCTCTGTCCTCCCCCCTCAAGTGGATGAAGTAACCAAGATACTAAAATCACTTTTGGCTAGGATGTAAAGGTTGGAGCTAGAAGGGAAGCCGGTGTACAGAAATCCCCAAAATGTTGACAATAGAGGCAATTTCAGGAGGCCAAATAACAATGTGCCTCAGATTATTCCAAGGGAACATAGGAACAGAGATAGGGATGATCAGAGGATTCCAACCCCTCTCCAAAATAACCCGGTTGATGAGGAGGAGAGGGAAGAAGAAGAGCTTGACCCCGAAATTCATTGCATTGGAGACACCTCCCCTTTTCCCCATTTAACTAAATCTGCCTATGAGGAGTCCCTCATGAACAATCAAATAAATGAGATGAGTAAGGGGGAGAAATCCAGTAGCAGTCCCAATAAATACAATCTCGGGTCAAAGAAGAAAGAAGGGCAAGCTAACATCCTTGATCAGCCTCTCATAGTAGAAAGGCCTACTAAGCCTGCAGAAATCACTTCCAAGGAAATGAAAACTCGGAATCTCTCGTTGATAGCCAAAGATCCTGTCCCAGAGGTGAGGGAAATTCCTAAGCCCCCCTCTTCCTTCAAATTTGAGCGTGAAATTCAAAAAATCAGAATTCTTGTCCCCCTTTCAGAGCTAGTTAAACATGAAGATTTCAATAGGTCCCTCTCTAAGCTACTTCAGTCTAAACCATCCCGCCATTCCACAAACTCAGTAAATATTCAAGATGAAAAGTCAGCAGTCATCCTAGGTCCTATGGTAGAAGACAGAGATGATTCATCCACTCCCTTCTACACATCCCTAAACATACATGATAAGGTGCTACATAAATTTCTGATGGATTCTGGGGCATCTCATAATCTCATGCCCAAAACCGTCATGGAAGAATTGGGACTAGAAGTCACAAAGGCTTACCATGATTTGTATTCCTTTGACTCTAATAGGGTGTAGTGTCTTGGGGTTATCAAATACTTGGTTGTAACCTTGTTTCAGTTGCCCATGAAAAGTGTGGTCATGGACGTTGTGGTAGTTGATGTTCCCCCCATGTTCGGAATGCTATTGTCAATATCATGGGTAAAGAGACTTGGGGGAACCTTGCAAATGGACCTCACATATGCTACTATTTCGGTGTTTAGAGGTAAGCAGAGGAGACTGTACAAAGAAGATCAGTTGGCCTACATCATCAGTGATGAAGCCATTCCTACCAATCATCCCATATTTTCCCTTGATATTGATTTGGGTTCCATCTTGTTGCAACTCACCAACACCCCTAGGGATCCTCTTCAAATCAGAAAGCATCATGTTTCCTTTCAGGAATTACCTCCCCCAACTACTGCTATGTGGAAAATGTTCTTTGACAGAGCTTCTTCTAGAGAAGTTGTTGGTGCTGGAGTATTCCTTGTTTCCCCTACTTAGGAAACTATATCTTTTTCCTACAAATTAGAATTTGAAGCTACCAATAATGTGGCAGAGTACGAAGCTCTTGTTTTGGGCTTAAGGGCTACCAAGAACATGGAGATTAAAGAGATAGTTGTGTTTGGAGATGTTGATATGATTATCTAGCAGATCAGAAATATTTATCAGGCCAAACACCCTTGACTTAGGAGCTACAGAAATGAAGCTTGGGACATCATCGATGGTTTTTTCCTAGCTTTCAATATGTCATTTATTCCAAGAGGAGAAAACATTGTGGTTGATTCTATGGCTATTTCAGCAAGCAATTTTAGAGTCCCCCTACCACCCAAACTCAGGTATGATATAGAAGTGAAGTACAAGCCCTCCATACCTGACAATGTCAAGAATTGGAAGGTTTTTTAGGATGATCTTGAAATAAAAAGATTCCTAGAGACTGTTGAGGAGTTTTCAACATCGCACATTGATCAAGACCCTGATTCTGAAGCTAATCCTTATGTGGGTGACCTTCTGAACAAGATTGTTGATCATCATATTTTTCAGCGACCCAACAACCACATTCCAAAGAGACTGGTTCCTTTAGAAAGGATTTTTGATAGAAATGATGTGGCGGTAAAAGGCAAAATTTCAAATGATGATGCTAATGAAACTGAGTGTAACATTGGCACAGAGGAGGAGCCAAAGTTTGTTAGATTGTCAAGCAGCTTAACAAGAGAGAAGAGGGTCGAGTATGCTAAGTTATTAAGGGAATTTGCTGATGTATTTGCATGGACCTATGAAGACCTCAAAACATATGACGCAACTGTCATCGAGCATAAGATCCCACTGAAAGAGGAGGGTAAGCCATTTAAGCAGAAATTAAGACAAATAAATCCTATGCTATTGCCTATCATGGAGAGAGAGGTGAAGAAGCTTTTGGATGCCCAAATCATTGTCCCTTTAAGATATTCCGAATGGGTGGCCAACTTGGTCCCGATTAGGAAAAAGAGTGGAGAAAGCAGACTGTATGTTGATTTCAGGAATCTGAACATGAGTTCAAAGAAGAATAACTACCCTTTTCCAAAAATGGAACACATATTACAAAGGGTAACTGGTGCATCAAGGATATCCATGATTGATGGCTTTTCGGGCTACAATCAGATATCATTTCTTCCTGAGGATAGAGAAAAAATAGCCTTCACCACTCCTTGGGGCACATTCATGTATGCCAAAATGCCTTTTGGATTGATGAATGCAGGGGCAACATTTCAGCGAGCCATGGACATCACCTTCATTGGGGAAAAGGATCAGTTTGTGGTGATCTATCTAGATGACATAACGGTCTTTTCTAGATCTGATAAAGAGCATTGTTGTCATCTAAGGAAATTTTTCCTGAAATGCCGAAGGTTTGGTCTTTCCCTTAATCCTAAGAAATCACTATTTTCCATGAAGGAGGGAAATTTGTTGGGGCATATAGTATCTTCCAAGGGAGTGAGAATTGATCCTAGCAAGGTGGAGGCAATTAAAAACCTGCCACTTCCCAAGTCCATGAAAGAATTCCAATCTTTTCTGGGAAAGATTAATTTTCTAAGGAGGTTTGTTTCAAATTTTGTTCAATTGGTAAAACATATCACAACCATGCTCAGGAAGGGGAATGAATTAAAATGGACTGATGAGCCCAGGAAATCCTTCATCCAGATTAAGAAAGCATTGATCGAAGCACCTGTGTTGATCATCCCTAATTATTCTAAGGATTTTTTGATCTTTTCTTTTTCTTCTATTGATACAGTGGAAGCGGTTTTGTTGCAAAAGAACGTCAAAGGGATAGAACAGCCTATTTAATTTTTTAGCAAAGCACTGAGAGATGTAGAGATCAGATATGACATCATGGAGAAACATACCCATGCCTTAGTGAAATCTCTCAAAGCTTTCAAGTTCTACGTTATGCATTCAAAAATCATTGCATATGTCCCTTCAGCCTCTGTGAAGGACATTCTTATTTAGCCAGATATAGATGGTAAAAGGAGTAAATGGATTTCCCAAATCCTTGAGTTTGATCTGGGTATAAAACCTACCAAGCTAGTTAAAGGACAAGGTTTAGCCAAGTTGTTGGCTGAATCTAATTGTAAAGATTTGGAGGTTAACTTCATCGATGTTTTCTTAGAAAATCAACAGGAAAAGCTATCTAACAAAAGCTCTCAGGATTTCTTACCTCTAGCAGAATGAACCTGTTATAGAGACATTGTATATTTTCTGCAAAAATTAAAGCCTCCTGATGGAATGGGAAAGAGCAAGGCAAGAGATTTAAAGCTCAAAGTGATTAGATATTGCCTTGTTGACCAAGTCTTGTATTGGAAAGACCCTCTAGGAGTACTTCTGAGATGTCTAGACCCAAAGGAGGCCCAAAGGATTATGTTTGAATTTCACAACAGCCTGTGTCGAGGACACCATTTCTGGAAGACCACAGCCTACAAAATTCTTAGGGATGGGTATTACTGGCCCACTTTATTCGTTGATGTATACAGAAAGATCAAAGCCTTCATCAAATGTAAAATATTCTCAGGAAAGAAGTAGCTCAAATCTCTGCCACTAAAACCTATAGTAGCTTCAGGACCCTTTCAACAATGGGGGTTGGACTTCATTGGTGATCAGAATCTGGACCAGGGGTCTAAAATTTGCTCAATTTTCAAAGTGCTCGGAATGTGACGAAAATGGTACCATTGCGTCCGTCTCGTTTTCCTGATTCTGGCGGTATATTTACTTTCGCAAACGGAGTCCGTATGGAGAAGTTATCACGATCTGTTCGCCGAGCCAAACAGGGAAAAAAAAATGATGCTGACTGGGCAGGCCGTACAGCTAACGTGGTAGAGGCCGTACAGCTGACGTAGGCGTCCGTACATACTGACATGGCACACGTGGCAGGTGACATGGCAATCTGTGATTGGCTACAGCTGGACGAATGATGTTGTGACACGTGGCTTATAATTGGGCGAATATTAGAGCGCCACGTGGCCCAATGAGGGGCTGCCACGTGGCACCCATCTGTTGGTTGTTGGTGTTTGGTTCGTTTTGTAAAATTTCATGGAGGCCGCGGGGTTCGACCCCCGGACCTCCCCACCGTTGAGCGCTTTAACATATGCCAACCTACCAACGCGCCACGCGTTGGCAAAATATTTATTTGAATTCAAATAAATAACATATGTTAAAGCGCGTCGTGGGGTCGGGCCAGGGCTTAGCCCCGGCCCGAGGTTTTATCATACCACATATGACCATTCACCATTTGTTGTGCACGCGCGGGATATGTATTATGTTTTAAAAATTGGTTATGTGCCATTACATATAACATTGATACATAATATGGCGCGCGGAGTGTGGGTTCAACCCACGGTTCTATGCAATGTTATACATACGACCATGCCCCGATTTCAAATGGCGTGGGGAGATTTTATATATGGTTTCCTATATGTAAACACACAGTTATATTTACATGCATGTGACCAACACAAATATAATTGCGCGCGGGTTTTGATTTGTGACATTAACCTTTGGTTTAAAATGGCGCGCGGGAGTTTGTGGTACACGGAGTAGCCCGTGGTTCTGTCGTTCAAACACATATGACCACATTTTATATGATACACTATGTGTAAATGTGAGCGCAGATTTGAACGGGTTTTTGTTTTAGTTGTGTGTTTAAACGTTCATGCCAATACACACACGCCACTTGTCACATATTCATTGAACAATTAAAACAGTTAGCCCTTTATGCGCTGGAACGTGGCCACATGGCCCCCCATGCGCCCAACACCTCCGAGCTTGGGGGCTTTGATCCCGTTAACCGTTCGACAAATTGGCGCATTTTGCGGGACGCGCGTTGGTGCTGGGTTTTGTGAGCGAAAACGCTCAGAGGCTAGGTTCAGTTTTCCACAGATGCAGAATGGCGAACAGGTAACAGCAGGCTTGAAGGAGAAAAATGGCAGAATGCATAACTTCTTCAATTTTTGGCCAAATGAGGAGCTGTAAAAGCCCAGTTAAGGGTTTTTGGACGTTCTGAGTCCATTGGTGAGGTTTTCACAGGTATTTGAAGACTCCTTATGCAGGTTTTTAACCATTGAATCTTGAGGAAGCTCCAGGGAGTCTTAAAGCCCTCATTGTTTGAGGCATTGCTCTGATGAGCACATATCCATTTTCTGAGACTGAATAGTCATTCCTGACTGTTTATTATGCTTTGAACACATTGGGATAGGTTTCAGATCCATTGGAGGACTTCTACAGGTATTTTTTCTCCATTGAAGATCAGGGAAGCTTGGAGGTCACATGTAGAAGAGGTCATTGTTGGATGAGCCATTGTCCATTTGCAGAGTTTTAACAGTCATTTTTGGGGTTTTTATGTATTCTGAATCCAATGGTACAGTTTGTAAATCCATTGGAGTTGAGAATCATCTTGTAAAGAGCATTTGACAAACCAATCCCAAAGAGCCAAGTCCATTGAAGGAGGCTCAAGGAGATGTAGCCCAGAGAGGGGTGAACTCCTTTATCATCTTGCTATTGTTGTGAGTTTGCTGTGTTAGTTGCTGCACTTTTTATTGCTGTGTATTTGTTTATAACACATATTTAAGCATTTAAAAGAACCTTTCCTCTCACATGAACATTGACAAGAAGAAGCAAGAACTAAACACATAAACCAGTTTGCACATTTTAACACATGAAGCAAGGTCCTGTTAAAGATTTATTTTATGAGGTAGAGGGTGCTTGCATAGCATAACAAGTCAGCCTTCTATTTTCAGATCAATTGGGGAGATTCATACTCCTTCAAGTGGTCAGCACAAGTGGATCCTAGCTGCCACAGACTATTTCACCAAGTGGATAGAAGCTATCCCCACGAGGAGCGCTTCTCACAAGGTAATCATTAGCTTCCTAGAGGAAATCATAGTGAGGCTTGGTTGTCCTAGCAGGATTATCACTGATAATGTTGCATCCTTCAAGTCTGAGCCATTGATTAAGTTCTGTGAGCAGTTTGGGATTTCATTAATTCACTCCACTCCTTATTATCCCCAAGGCAATGGACTGGAATAGTATTCTAACAAGAGTCTGATCAAGGTCATTAAAATATTGTTAGAAGACAATAAGAAGGCCTGGGATTCGAAGCTCAAATTCTCCCTATGGGTTGATCAAGTGACAACAAAGAGGTCCCTAGGAATCTCCCCTTTCAAACTCATTTATGGAACAAAAGTTGTTTTCCCCTCCCAGTTGTCTCTACCCGTATCAAAGTTGTTTCAAGATTATCAAGGAGAGCCTAATCATATGATCATAAGGATTCATCAAATGATGGAAGTGCAGCAAACTAGAGAGAAGGTGATGGACAGAGCTCATACTCATCAGCAAAGGATCAAGAAAGCCTTTGACAGAAAGGAGAGAAAATAAAATTTCCAACTGGGAGATCTAGTGTTTAAATGGGATGCACCCTTGTAGGACAGAGGAAAGCAGAGCAATTTCAAAGCCCTGTGGATCGGACCTTTCACAATCTCTGAAGTATTTTCAAATAATACTTACAGGTTGCAGGAATTGAAGGGCGACGAATTTTTTAACGGCCCTGTGAATGGGCATTTCCTGAAGAAAAAAAAATATTTGAGCCACGAGTGGCTTCCTTGTGTTTGTAAATATTGTTTTTCCGTTATATTTTTGGCTTTAATAAATGAATCCATAGCCCATAAAAAGGTAACTAGAATTGCAGAAAGAGATCTTAGAGCCTCGCGGGGAGGACTCTATCCCCCATGGAGCCTAATGCTATCACATATTCTTGT
>SNQJ01S0078973.1:7671-18239 GCA_010110895.2 Picea sitchensis | reverse complement strand
TCAAAGTGGTTTAAGAGATTTTAAAAGGTAAATAATAAAGTGAAGTGATGAGTGTATTATAATTCAAAGTGAATACAAAATAAATTATTTCAATAATAAATTTAATGGAGAAATTAGAAGTGGGTTAACTCTAAAATAAGGAACATGGGCAAAGTGACCTAGAACATGTTTTTAAGGAAGCTACTTGGAGAGTATAAATAAGAGGCAAGGCTCTCTCATTTTAGATACACTTGAGAATATTGAATACCTATAGGTGTCTGAGGTAACAAAAGGATATCTAAGCCAAATTTCTGAGGGAAGGTGAAGAAAAGAAGGTTGGAATTCAAGGAAGGATAAATTCTTTTAATGATGCTTTCTAAGGTATGTTATTTACAGGTCATCTCACCATTTTCTCAATAACGTTTTTTCTAGAACAATTCAGACCATCAAATTTCTATTCCATTGAGGAAACATATCCAAGTATTTGTGGTAAAACATTCAGCTTGTGGGTCGTTTTATTTTTTGAGTTAAACTCCGTGGAAAATAGGGCTTGTGGCTAGTCCTGAAACAAGTCTGAAACATGTGTTTCGAGTAAAAATGGCATAACTTATTCATAACATAAACAAATTCAATAAGACCAATTTTTTGGGTTAGAGTATCGTCTTTAGTATGTTTTGTAAGAATTTTGTGGTTTTTGTTGGCATATTTACAGACAGAAGGCAGAGTGTGCTTGTTTTTCATTGATGGCAATATCAACACAATGAGAGTATACTTGTTTTCCAATGATAGCAAGATCAACAGCGTAGGAGAGCAGACCTGTCAAATTCCCGAAGTCCTAAAGTAAGAAGGGAACATCCATCATCAAGACTGACAGGTGGCACAAGATCCACAACTCTGAAGCAAACCACTTTGAAATTTTATCAGTTTGATATTTGAAATCCCGAAGTTCGGAGAGCCAGAGTAAATGTCAGTCGTCAGATCAATTTCGAGTGGAAGGAAAAGATAATCTAGAAAATTTGCATCACAGAAAGATCAAGTCATCAATCCAAGCTCCTAATCAAATGAAGAACATTCACTCCAGATATATAGATGCAAGGAGGTTACGCTCCCGAATGTTTGAGATTTGAAATCCCTGGAATGTGAAGTTTCATCAGCCGTCGAATCTGGAGATCAGACAATGATCGTTAGATCAAGGAGATCTACGTTAGCAGACCACATAAGCAAGGACCCATGGCAGACCAAGTCAGCAAGGACACATGGCGCAATCATACAATGACAAGTGTCAAGTTGATTTGGCATTTTAGGTACGTGGAAATCACAAATCCGAGTGACACATGGTAGTTGCTCGGCTCATGAAACGTCATTGAGTGACGCAAGAGTTATGTCACTCCGGGAGTTTTACCACCAGCATATGCCCTAAGTCCCGAAGTCCCGAATGTCAAATT
Source organism: Picea sitchensis (assembly GCA_010110895.2). Lineage (NCBI taxonomy): Eukaryota > Viridiplantae > Streptophyta > Pinopsida > Pinales > Pinaceae > Picea > Picea sitchensis. The sequence goes on along the minus strand of SNQJ01S0078973.1, from coordinate 16,815 downwards.
CCCAAAGAAGAGGATAGTCATTGGAGCCAGAGGACATGTGGTGAGCGATTGGAATTTCGTTGACTTGCACATTGGAGGTTTCAAAGGAACGTGGTGTGGAAACTCATGATACGCAAAGTCATGAAACAATCCTGGCCATTGGATCCAGAGGACACGTGGCGAGCGATTGAAATTTTCTAACTGAAGGGTCAAAGGAAGGATGTTCTCTAACCTCCAAAGTCGTGAAACGCGAAATCATGACATGATATGAGTCATCAGATCGTGGAGAGATCTAAACCGTTGATCCTATATGGAGTATTTCGGATATCGTGACTTAGGAGAGTCGAGACACCTTATACCAAGATCCCCGAAGTCACAAGTCGCAGAGAGCCTTATGGATAAGCACTTAGTCACAACTTGTGGTCATATGAGAGGAAGGAACTGTCGAGCTGCAAATATACCATGTAAATCAACATTTAATTGTCAACCCGGGAAGGTAGACTTAGAGGAACCAGCACAGGAAATGCAGGGTTGAAGAGGGGGTTTAAAGGATGCCAAACTAATCCCTGAACTGTTAAAAGAAACTTGCTGAAAGAAGATATTGTACTCTACTCTGTTCTGCACGCGTTTGCACTACTCTGTACTACTTGGTACTAACCGGTATTGTTCTGTATATGCATGTAAAAGATAAACCCTCTACTGTAATCAAAACCCTCTACTGTAATCAAGGGAAACTTCTCTATCTCATGAGATACCCAAACTAGTTCCTGAATGTTAAGCAGTTTGAACATGAAAACTGAAAGATGAAATCGATGGTTGAAAATAATTAAGTTTCTGCTACTCTTATGCCAAGTGAACTAAACCACTACAACTCATGAACAGGACTGAAATTAAACTGCTAGAAATTAAACACAATTTCTGAGAAAAAGAACCTACAACCATCTTTCTATTATAACTGAAGTTGTACTGCAATCCTGGGCAGGGGGCCCTTCCTATCCAAGTTGCATTGATAATTAACCATTAATCCATTCTTATAGACAAGCTTCAGAATTAATAAAAAGACAGAAGACTAAAAGAAGAAAATGCATTCTGGTTCTATTTCATCTACTCAAAAAGATTGCATTCCTCCAAGCTGTGTTCTCTGTATCAGCTATTCCCCCCATCATCTCTCAAGCATAGCAGCATTTTCGATCTCTCTCCCTATTTCTCTACATCCTTTTCATCTTTTCTCGAGCATAGAAGCTCTCATATGACATTTCAGGTCTCTGGCAACGCATGGCATCTCTTTCCATAACGTTCCAGACCTCTGCCATGCGTGGCTTTTCGCCCCAGAAGTTATAAAACGGTTTTAAGAATATTGTCGGAGGATGAGACACGTTTTACACAGTTAATCATGCCACGATTTTCTTCCTTGCGTTATGCACGAATTTAAATGCTTGATGCCAACTATTGAGTTCTCAAACAAGCAGTTTCCCCCCTGCGTTACACATGCACGAATTTAGGAAGTGGCAGAGGGCGCCAACTATTCTGTCAGGGAAAGGTCCAGCTGTAGAGATTCCTCCTCAAATCGCAGAGCACTCTGTTTAGCTTATCTTGGCATTTTGCATATTGCCCAATAACCCCAGAAACTGAAGTAAATGATGACCTTAACAATTTGCACATCTTGAATAATATTGCCGAAATCTTTCTACCTGGAAAACTGAGAAGAAAGCATTGATAATGTGTGGAGCCTCTACACAAGTATGTCTCAACCCATCATACATAAAATACTCATAAGTATTATCCACTACAACCCAACACCCTGCATTTCAGATATTCTCCGCAGAAGAGGATTATTGTTGCATTTATAGTTGAATTCTTCGCTCATTTGTGGCTTTGGAAGCACTTCATGGTTTCTGTAGACAACGGAACATATATGTGTAACAGAACATGAATAGCACAGAAAGAAAGCCATTTTCTTAACAAAAGACTTCAGGAGACTAATTAATATCTTCAAGAACCAACAAGAAAATGTTATAAATCCGGAGCCCAACAGGAACTAGCTCAGCTAAGCTCCATTTCGAAGATTGTGACATGGGAGAGTCGAGATGTCTCATCACAAGATTTTCAAAATGAGAAATCGTGAAATTACTTTATGTTTAGCATTCGGTCACGGCTAGTGGGAATATAGGATAAACATGAGTCCCTACGGGTGTAATCCAACGGTGTTGGTTAATTGGGAATTTGATCAAAGGGATACTATTTCACCTCACGGTTAATTGTTCAGTTACGATTCAGTTAGCATAATTGAATCAGAGTTCTTGGACGTTTGGCGATTCAGTTGTTGAGGCGTTTTCCTTGGATATTTGAGGTGTAACTGAATCGATGGGAGAGAATAAAAGAGATATGTAGTGACTATGTGGGGTTGGTTGTTCTCACTAGAAAAATGATTTGAACTAGGAGAAAGGAAAATCACAGTATGCACAGTGTGAGATCAAACTCAGAGATGAGAAACAGAAGATGAACAGAATTGAAAAGGTGAAGAGAGAAGAATGAACACATACCAAAGAGATTGAGAGGAACAGAGAAATAACAGATAGAAAGAGACAGCAAGTCAAGCCAAGTATGAACAGAGAAGAAGAATAGTGAAATAGAGAAGAATTGCAGAATAGAGAAGAAGTGGTAAGAATTGATATACCTGTATTGTTGGTTATTCAATCATTTATTTATAATCAGGGAGGTAGGGTGGTGCTAGGGAGGACTGTAATCCTCTATTATTCAAGTTGGTGCTTGAATACTGGAAGTTGAAGCTTTCATCTAGTTGTGGCTAGAAAACAGGGTGGCAGGGTGGTGCTTGGGAAAACACAAAGTTTTTGGTATGCAAGTTGGTGCTTGTATAAGTGGAAGTAGGTGCTTCCATCCAGTTGGTGTTGGAACACTTAGGGAGTTGGTGCTTCCTTCTAGTTGGTGCTAGATAAATCAAAGGGTTGGTTCTCTCAGCAAGTTGAAGCTTGTGAAACAGAGGTAGTAGCCTCACATTGAGTTGGTGCTCAAAGATAGATGATGTAAAGAACTTAAAATACTTCCTATCATTTGAAGAAGAAGAGGTTTTCTCCCTTTATGGGTTTCCTCATGAAAATCTGTCTCTGTGTATATCTTATGTGTGATTGATGTTCATTATTTATGTTGTTCATATATTGTATAATATTGATGGTCACTTGGAAGAAATTAAAAATTGTTTGAATAGTCATAAAAAATTTAATCACAGTAANCCCCCCCCCCCCTCTCAGTTGTCTTAGTAATTTCAACAGTTTTCTCCCGCTTTGGGTTTCCACGTAAAAAATTGGTGTACTGTGTATGTGTATGATTGTTCATTTGTTCATTGCTTATTTATTCTGCATTTATTGGATGATAATGCTACATTGATATAGCACTTGGATTATATGGTTAAAAAGGATTGCATTTCTCTATTACTGATTCACCCCCCCTCTCAGTAATCCAACAATTGGTATCAGAGTGAGGTTCCTTCAGGAAACAGTTTAACCACTGGAAGGAGATCATGGATTATTCTGAGAATGGAGTACCAATGTGTAATGGTCATAATGGTTTTAATTATGAGATGTGGAGTAGAAGGACGAAAGTATTTTTACAGGCATAGGGACATTATATTTGGCTATCAATTGTTACAGGATATGATATTTCAAAAAGGGAAAAGACCGCAGCCAAGAAGGAATTGAAGAAGAATAACAAAATAGCAATGGATTTCATCTGGGAAGGATTACCTAAAATGGTAAGAGAAAAGGTTGGTAAATGTTCATCATCCAAATAAATTTGGGGTAAGTTACTTGAAATATATTCTTCACCCATCGCAGATTCAGAAAATGCCAAAGAAGATGCGGATACAGAACAAGAAGAAAGATGCTCATCATGTCAAACAGATTCAGAAGAGGAAGAGTATGATGAAGCAGAAGCTGATTACAGAGAAAAATTGATTGGTGCAATTAAATATCTAAGGAAAGAAAGAGAATAAAACAAGTCATCCAAGAAAGAATTGATGAAGCAAAAGAAAACTGTTCAAGGTTCTAAAAAAGATCACCACGTCATCAAGAATTTAAGAGTTCAACTAGAAGAGGCCAGAATAATTGAAGAAACTATAGAATATCAAAAGAAATGTTTAGAAGCCAACATAGCAACACAAAAGGAATAAGAAGAAAAGAAAGAAAATATATTGATGGATTATCTCAAGGAAAGAACCAATGACTTAAAACAATTTGATGAAGAGTTTGATCAAGAAGAGAGAAGACTGGAAGAAGAAATAATTACATTGAGAATCAAACTTGAAGAAGCAAAGAGAACAGAAGAGGTCATGAAGTCTCAGATAATGAAGAAAGAAGAAGAGGTTGAGAATCTTGAAGAAGAAGTTGTCACACTAAGAGTTAAAATCGTCAAGCTCAAAAAGAATGTTGAAGAGACAGAAACATCCACATCAGTTGTAGGGAATGAAGAGAAGCACTCTATGTTGCTAGAAAAGAAGAATGAAGAAAATAGAAAGAGTTATGAAAAAGTACTCAAAGGAAGGAATCATGGTCAACCATAATATAAGAAAACTATTGAAGATACATCTTCAAGAAGACCATCCATGTTCAAGCCACAAAGAAGTTTCAATCATGATCATGATCAGTCAAGGAAAAATTTCAGAAGGACTACGCCACAAAGAATATCATTCACTCCCAGGTATGAAAATTTATTTTATGGTCATTGTTTTTCTTGTACTAAATTTGGACATAAGGTTGCAGATTGCAGGGATTATAAAAGAAATGTTCAAGAAGATCGTTCCTATGTAGTCGCACGTAACATTGAGTGTTATAAATGTCATAAATATGGACACATAGCCATTCATTATAGAAGCATGATCGATACTTCCAAGAAAGAGAATACCGATATTAGATATAAGAAAGTATGGATAAGAAAACAGGAAGAACAGGTGAACAAAGACCAGGTACTAGAGATCACAAGATTGGCAATAAAACGAGATGAAGAAAATTCTACAGAGAAAATGAAAGATGTCAGATACAGAAAGGTTTGGAAAATAACTGAAAGAAAGGAAGGACGGGTAAATACATAACAGGTTCAAGAGATTGTACTTTCAGGAATTGTAGTGAAAGATGAATCCACAGATAGAAAGAAAGAAGTCAGAGCTCAGAGAAATAATGAATCTACCAATGAAGATGATGATGAATCTACCAATGAAGATGATGATGAATACACATCAGAGAAGGAATTGTTTTGAGCCATCTGGCTTAGAGACTCCCAAGTAATATGAATATTAGACAGAGGGAGTTTATGCGATAGTTTTCATAGACCAAAGAACCATCCTTCGAGTAGCTTGCATATTTTAAGAAGACTGATTCAGAGCAATCAGCTAGCAAAAGTACAGTTTGATAGATTAATCAAGACTTCATAATAGTATAGTGATAAATGGGTCAGCATTATGGACAATTGTGCAAGTAGAGTCTTGGACAGTACAGATAGAGATGGATTTGTAAGAACACTTAGTAGGTTTGAATGGATATATGATAGTGGACGACATAATGGATTCATAGATTGGTTCAGAGAGTGGTTCAAAGAAAAATGAACATTATCATAATGGATTATAATTACACAGGAAATGGCTCGAACAATGCTAATGGATTCCAAATTGACAGATATTTTTTTGACACATGTAGTGCATACATCAGTTCACATTCAAAACAGAGTAATTCTCATAAACAACAATGAAAAAACTCCCTACGAACTATGGAAAGGAAGCGCAGACAACAACCTCTACATCAAGGTAACTCAAGGTAATATTTTATTAATTGAAATTTATGTTGTTGATATTGTTTTGGAAGTACTAATGATAGGTTAAGCCATAAATTTGCAAAGGATATGCATAATGAATTTCAAATGTCATTACTTGGAGGACTATCCTTCTTTTTTATTCTTCATATATGTCAAAGAAACCAAGGAATTTTTATTTCTCAAACTAAGTATATCAAAGAAATGCTAAAGAGGTTTGGAATGGAAGATTACAAACCAGTTACCACTCCTATGAAAACCAGTTGCAAGTTGAGCAAAGATGATGATTCAAATTCTACAAACTAGAGGCAATACATGTCAATGATTGGTATCTTACTATATGTGACAACATCCAAAGTAGATGTAATGCAGGCAGTTGGACAGGTGGCACGATTTCAAGCAGCACCAAAGGAATCACATGTATTAGCAGTGAAGAGGATTTTCAGATATCTCAAAGGAACATAAGAGTTTGGATTATGGTATCCAAAAGGAAAGGATCCATCACTTATTACCTACACAAATGCAAATTGGGCAAGTTGTATTGATGATCGATGAAGCACCAGTGGAGAAGCGTTCTACTTGGGTGAGTGTTTAGTATCATGGATAAGAAAGAAACAATCATCATTATCTTTATCTACAGTCAAGGCAGAGTATATTTTGGCAACATCATGTTGTACACAAGTTCTTTGGATGAAACAAACTATGATAGATTTACAGGTTGAGGATGATGAGCCCATTCCAATCTATTGTGCTAATACAAGCACCATCGGTATCTCAAAGAACCTCGTAATGCACTCCAAGACGAAGCACATTCCAATCAAGTATCACTTTCTACGGGAGCAAGTTGCAGAAAAGAACATCATAGTTGAGTATGTGGGCACAAAATAATAAGTGACAGGAATCTTTACAAAACCACTTCCATGAGAAGACTTTGAATATCTTCGCTAGAGACTAGGAGTAATTTATACTCCAAAATGAATACTTTTGAATGCTTATCTTATATGTCTTAGATGTACATGAGGAAGCACCATAAATAGGACAAAGGGGGAGAAATTTATCATATGAAAAAGGTAAATTCTTGGAGAGAGAGCATAGAGGCATGTTTCCAAGGGGAGTGATTGTCACAAGGGAAGAATGAGCGATATGACTTTAGAGTGATACCCTTTATCAAAGGGGGAGATATTATTCATATAAAGGGAAAGAGAGTAATCAGAGGATTATAAACACAAAGAAAAATCAAAGGCATGTAGACAGGGGGAGCAGCCCCAAGGAGAGTTTAGTTAGGGGGAGCATCCCTAAAGGGAGATACCCTTTGTCATTGATGTCAAAGGGGGAGAGATAGAAACATTGATAAAGAGTATAAGCATGGATGTCATCATGAATAAGTGTTGCCATCAATGTTGGTGTTACCATCAATGCCAAAGGGGGAGATTGTTAGACAGTTGGCTTAGTTTGATGGATATTTGGTATGGATTGTTGGTTGTCATTGATGTCAACTATTGGAGACTGATATTGTAGATTGATGTCAACCCTTAGTGATTTATGTCAACCTTTGGAGAAAGTACGCTAGCGAATTCCAGTAGCACAAACGTTTGGGTAATGGACCCAAGTTTTTTTTATGTAAAGATGACTCATTATTGTCTTTTCATGTTTGATAATAAGTACAAATGGATGAACTCCAAAGTAGTCCCCTTATGGTGAAAGCCCTCACGGGAAGACGCTTTGTGGATTGAGTTATCCTAGAAGTATGGTTAGAAAACCCATTCTTATTTGTGGAATAATGAGATGAAGGTCAGTGATTTTTTCAGTGAAACTATCCTATATGGATATTTCTTTTTATTCCATTTCTGGTGGTATGTGGAATGTCACATAACTCCTCACGGTTAGAGAGTTATGGCCATGAGAAGTTGGAGAACCTAGGTTTGGGTAAAGGACCCAAGCTTGTTTGATGGATAATGGTATGAGTTTTGATATATTTTCAGGTAATACTATTCTATATGGATAGTATATGTCATTCCATTTATGTTGGTATGTGGAACGTCACATAACTCCTCACGGTTTGAGAGTTATGGCCCTACGAAGTTGGAGGAACCTCATATGTCATCATCTAGAAGCCCCAAAAGGTCAAAGTAGTCAAAGTGGTTTAAGAGATTTTAAAAGGTAAATAATAAAGTGAAGTGATGAGAGTATTATAATTCAAAGTGAATAAAAAATAAGTTATTTCAATAATAAATTCAATGGAGAAATTAGAAGTGTGTTAACCCTAAAATAAGGAAAGTGGGCAAAGTGACCTAGAAGTTGTTTTTAAGGAAGCTACTTGGAGAGTATAAATAAGAGGCAAGGCTCTCTCATTTTAGATACACTTGAGAATATTGAATACCTATAGGTTTCTAAGGTAACCAAAGGATATTTAAGCCGAATTTGTGAGGGAAGGTGAAGAAAAGAAGGTCAAAATTCAAGGAAGGATAATTTTTTTTGATGATGCTTTCTAAGGTATGTTATTTATAGGCCATCTCACCATTTTCTCAATAACTTATTTTCTAGAACGATTCAGACCGTGAAATTTCTATGAAATTGAGGAAACATATCCAATTATATGTGGTAAAAAAATCATCTTGTGGGTCATTCTATTTTTGGAGTTACACTCCGTGGAAAAAAGGGTTTGTGGCTAGTCCTGAAACTAGTCTAAAACATGTGTTTCAGGTAAAAATGTCATAACTTATTCATAACAGATCCAAATTCAGTAAGACCAAATGTGTTGGTTATAGTATAGTCTGTAGTATGTTTTATAATAGTTCTAGATTGATTCAATAAATATTCTGTGTGGGGAATGCTCTACAAGGTCGTTCTCTAGAATAAGCCAGAATTCAACAAGGTATGTCATTCTTGCAATAACTCCTTTTCTGAGAGGTTCCAAGTAGTGACACCTGGAGGAATTGCATAAAACACACTAAAGAACATTTTGTATCAGTTTCATATCATTATTCGTTACAGGTGCAAAGTTATGATTATTTCAATTTAGGGTTGTTGACTAAACCAAAACTAGGCATGTGAGACTAAAGAAAAGTTTGATGAAAATGATAGTCTCTTGTTGTTAAAGTTAAGGAATGCTTGCAGGAATGTGATCATATACACCAAGTCTATTATAGAGTTACAAATCATATTTGGATGATGAAATTGATGAGGTCATTTGGTTGAGGTACACGTCGGGTACATGGTTGAGACAAGTAGTTGATGAGTTGGCACATACATGAGGTGTATAGTTGATGATGTTGGTACATATTGATGAGTCATAGTTGATGAGTAGTTGATACATGATTGGTACATACTTGGTACATGGTTGGAGGC
>SNQJ01S0078970.1:0-18446 GCA_010110895.2 Picea sitchensis | reverse complement strand
TAGGTCACTTTGCCCACTTTCTTTATTTTAGGGTTAACCCACTTCTAATTTCTCCATTAAATTTATTATTGAATTAATTTATTTTGTATTCACTTTGAATTATAGTACACTCATCACTTCACTTTATTATTTACCTTTTAAAACCTCTTAAACCACTTGGACTACTTTGACTTTTGGGGGCTTCTAGATGACATATGAGGGTCCTCCAACTTCGTAAGGCCATAACTCTCAAACCGTGAAGAGTTATGTGACGTTCCACATACCACCATAAATGGAATGAAATGTAATATCCATATAGAATAGTATTACCTAAAAATATATCAAAACTCATATCGTTATCCATCAAACAAACTTGGGTCCATTACCCAAACCTGGGTTCTCCAACTTCTCATGACCATAACTCTCTAACCATGAGGAGTTATGTGGCGTTCCACATACCACCGGAAATGGAATGATAATAACTATCCATATAAGATAGTTTCACTGAAAAATTCACTGGCGTTCATCTCATCATTCCACAAATAAGCATGGGTTCTCTAACCATACTTCTAGGATAACTCAATCCACAAAACGTCTTCCCGTGAGGGCTTTCACCATAAGGGGACCACTTTGGAGTTCATCCATTTCTAATTATTATCAACCATGAAAAGACAATAATGAGTCATCTTTACATCAAATGATCTTGGGTCCATTACCCAACCTTTGTGCTACGGGACTTTCTTCAAGGGTTGACATCAATGACAACCAACCTTAATCAGCATATACCAATAAATCAAGAACAAATGACAATGAAAAATGAGTGTTGAAATTTGAGAAGTGAGACCAATAAATCAAGAACAAATTCCAATGAAAAACGAGTGTTGAAATTTGGGAAGTGAGCGATATACTTTAAACAAATGGGATGGAAGGTTATGAAAATCTGTAACATGCATTATAATTCCTGAAGGCAAGGACGTGCTATTTTACCATTGCATTTGTTTTTCTTTGGTATTATTCTTTAATAAATGTAATTATAGACTAAATGTGTTAATAATGATATGAATATTTGGTTGCATATATCATTTGTTAATTCAAGTAGAATCCAACGAAATTGAAGAAATTAAATAGAGTTTTTTTTAAAAGTAGCATCACTAAATAAGTAAGAATCATGTGTTAATATAATTTGGTTAGCATTAAGAACGTTTGTTGAGGTCATACAAGTAAACAAAACCATATGATCTAGGAAATTCCTTATTATACATATGCGGACTTGCATACCAGTAAGAAAATATTGAGTGACGTCCAGAAGGTGACAGTTCTTTTGCTCTGCCTGGACCTGGAACTACTACTACATCTCTAGGTACATATGCCTTTGTTGTTGGTTTAGATGTAGGACCTGGGACAAGGTAGCTGGATGACTTGGTTGACTTGCTTCCTGGCATCTAGTTGGCTTAGTTGTCTTGTCAGGGCCATTGTTAGGAGGTAAATGCAGTGTTAGGCCTCTCACCAACATTCAGTTTCCCCAAAGGTAGAAATAAGTAGTTGGGACCAGGTGCAATTATTGGGTGATTTTGACAAAGTTTAGGTTGCACCAACGTTTGATTAATGTTTCAAATGGTCTCTCTGATGTTTAATGTTTCTGGAGTTTAAAGCGGCCTTTAAAAAATGAAAATTAAGAGGAAAAAAATAAACCCAAATCACATTGCAGTTCAACAACTGTGTAAGGACCCATGTATATCTGATTGTTCCCTAGTATGTACCACCCAAGCTCTTGTCTTGCTAAGGCATTTGAGATGCAAACAACAAGAAATATTTAACCAAATATAAACCAATTAAACTATACAGTAGCCCTTTTGAGGATAGGCAAGGGTGAGTATTTAGAGTACCCACTTAATATTTTTTTTACATTTCACAATACTCATAATATTTTTAAAAATTCTCAGTAACCAAATGATATTGTAATTCACAAAAAGATACCATGCCAGAAGGTAAGACCTAGGATACAAAAAAACCTGCAAAAGGCAGAATAAAAGGAATAAGAGAACATATTGGGTGGAAATAAAGCAGAGATATAACATTTTTCATGGTGAACATCACAATTTGGAGGCCTTCCTCATGTTGTCTTTCCCTGTAATTGCTCATAATTTTACTCTTCAAAATATACCTCCAAGACTCAGAACAAATATGTTTTTTGAAAATGAAGGGAATGTAGCTTCATTCATTGTGAATATTCAAACCCTGTTAACTGTGTTTCATGGAAACATTCCTCACAATACAATAGTGTAGAAGAAGGTGCTAATAATAACCTATTGAAATGATCTTCTAAGCAGTAGCCATTCTTAAGAAATTGTCACCGCATGTGCCTATTGTTGTGTTAGACAGAAGAAAGAAGGCTAGATAGAATGGTCTAGTAGAATTCAAAGAGACGTTGGTCATATTCATTGAGCAAAGGCAGCTTCCAGGGGCTCGGGCTTCACAGAAAAGGCTATTACAGAGGTTACATTTGGGGAAATAATAAGGGCAAGCGATAACTTGGGGAAGATATCAATGTACTATTGAACCAACTTCCCAGGAAGATTTTACATGCACTTCTTATGCAACCGCTGAACTGAATGCCCATGAAGATTTTACACATGTTTCCCATGCAACGGAAACCACTGAATGGACGATGCTAGATCGGCGTTGTTTTTTAGCCTCTCATAACCATGTACATGTATTCTCCATGCAAATTCCAAATAGACGGTGCTAGAGGATAGAATAATGGGCGCAATGTTAAATACATTGCATATACTGGGAATTGTTGCAAAAGTAAGATGAGTAGGTGTGTCTATTGAAAAGAGTTCCTTGACAAGTTTCAAATTGCAACCAACGCAGTGAACAAGTGTTAATAAGTGTAAAGCTAGCATAGTCAGGATCTTGAAAGGTGTTGTATGCCTACCTACATGATGTTATATATGTTCTTTGATAGTTTTCGAGTTGTTTTGGATTGAATTGACCCAGAAATCAATGTCGAGCCAAAAAGTTGTTACTTGTTCCTTATATGCCCGCGTTGAAGTCATAAATATACCTGCAGGCTCCTAGAAAATTGTTATAACCTAAATTTCATTTTTCCAATGATTTTTATAATTTAATTATTGTGTTATAACAATATTGTACAAATTAGGTTAGAACAATGCCCTTTTAAGTTAAGTTTTAATGTGGGAAGATCCGGACCTCTACCCTATAAATAGTCAAATATTTGTTGTTGATACAACCCTTTGTTGCGGGAGGACCCTATTTGAAGAAGATAAGTCGAAAATAATCAATCCATTAATCTTTTTCGAGCCCCCAAACAATTTCAAATCTATGTATTTCAACTACCCCAAACGATCAATCGAACGAATTGGGCCAGATTCTCCAATTTATGGCCTCTCTTTTACGGTACTTGGTTCCATAGAATTCACTTCATTAATACATTTGGCCCTTAATGAATCGATAAGTCGCAGATCCATGATTTTAGGTGCTCCTTTCTTTTTGGATGCAGATCAATATTGAGTTCAAGTTCCATAGTATCAAGTTGGAGATCGAAACCCATCAGTGGAGGTAAAGGTAGCAACACCCAAGTAAGCATCATATCCCCTTGATATTTTGTTGCTTTTGGTGTTGCTTACCCTTTCACTCCTCTGAATCGATTATGTTTCACCATATATGTAACAGTATCCAATATGGAGGTGGGGTCATAATGATTCACGAGACGAAATTTTACTTTTTCCTTCTTCGACGACAACAGCAAAGGAATTCAATCCAGGTTATATAATTTAAGCATCATAAGTTGCATAGATAGGTTGAGTTCCTAATTTTGGTGAGGCAGTAGATGATCCAGTTTAAGTTTATGATACAACTACATTTGATCTAGTTACAATTGATTTAGTTTAATTTGATGTCGAGGTGGTATGTTGGTTATTCAAATGTCAGTGACTCAAATGATTCAAATACAGATGAACCAAATGTCAGTGACTTAGATACCAGTGACGTAGAGAGGTCGATGTCACAGGTTCAAATGCTTATGTCGGTGACTCATATGCTATCAATTGCATGTTCTATTCATAGGAAATAAGATCCATTTGATTGGGATCGATACCAACCGGAAGGTGAACCAAAATCAACAGATGGAGAAGCCTCTGGTCCCAGTCCAACAGTTATAGTTTTTCAGTTTGAGTGGTATATCTCATTAAATCTTACATCCATTTCACCCCAATCATAGTTATGTATTTCCCTTTTTTCATGTTCTTATTAATGACATTTGTTGTTATTAATGTTATAAACCTTGCAATATACAATGGTCACCTAGAGCATCAGTTTTAGTTTTACCTCTTGATCCAAATCAAACTGCAAAAAAATTATCCATCCAACTGAAACTACAATTGTAAACTTATCAGTAGGGACATCGCCACTACAGTGGCACTTATTTCACTAACAATGAATATATCTCACTAAAAGGTTGATACCATAGGTTGGTTATTTCACTCAATCAAAGGACACATTATTTCAAAGGACATGGACATATATTGTTTAAGTAGATATTTACATGGACCTTTGAAATATATTTTATAGTAATAATTGTATATTTTATAATATTAATTGTTTCTTAGGAAAAAAAATCTTATAAACTTGTGTCTTTTGTCGTGTGTTATATTTCCATGGACCTATGAAATATATTTTTACAATAATAATTGTTTTTTGGATTTTTTTTATTTTTTTTTGGTCTCTTGTGTTGCATTGATTGCCTTTGGAAGTTAGATTCCATGAGTATCTTTAGTTTTCAAGTTTTTCATTTTTTCATTAATGGGGTAGTTATAAGGAACAAATATTGGTTGCTATCTTAAATATGTTTTCGTGTTCAATATAGTGTTAAAGACTTTGTCTTTGAGGGATTTATTTAATTATTTAAAAAGTGTAAAGATGGGTGCATGGTTTTGTGGTGTGTCATTATAAGTTTTAAAGAGTGTAAAGATGGGTGCATGGTTTTTTGGTGTGTCATTATAATTCATAATTGTTTTGTAGTGTAGACATTCTTTGTGTTATCTTACAATACATAATTGTTTTTATGTCAATAATTATTGTTTGTTTTGGGAGGTGATGAATACAATCATTTTTGTCATACATAATTAATGTCATTGTGTATGAGTTTGTTGTTGTTTTTATTATATTTGTGCACAAGATATTTATTTTTCAAAATTCTCTATATGAATTGGTAATCTGGATTATATTTGATGGAAATATCACGTTGGCATTGATGTCAACATGAAGACAAGAAGTACCATAGTGGAGTATGACATGGAACTGCAATAAAAGCTACATGAATACTAATTTACAGGAACATAGTGGACTACCAGAATATAGGGGATCACTTGGTCTAGTGCTTTGAAAGAATGAAAAAATGAGRCAATTTAAATTACTACACTGGTCACGTCGATTTGTCCTGGTGACTGTATATTCTGTTGAGACATGATCATGATGAATAGAATGAATAATGACAAGTCTCCATATTGAATAATTTCTTGTCCACTATCATTTCAGAGTGTAGTCGAAGGGAAATTTGTTGATGCAACACCGATAACCATTGAGTCTATCAAATCAACACGGTAGTCGATATTTTGTAGCAAGTTTTGGTCATCATTTTTTTCAAGCCGAAGTTGGACGACTCTTCAAATGCAAACAATTTCGAGAAACCACCAATGGTCAGATCCACTCAGGCAGTCAATTGTTGATTAAATGTCATTGATGTCAAAGGTTAGTAAGTGATCAAATATATGTCAAATATTAGTAAGTGATTAAATATAAATGTGACCTTGGTATCACTTTAATAAATACAAAATTGGAAAAGTTAAGTGGAAATGGAGTTTGTGTAAGAGTGGAAATGAAAGTGGACTAAATATAAATATGACTTTAATAAATAACAAAATTTGAAAAGTTAGGTGGAAGTGGAGTTTACGTAAAAGAGAAGTAAATATAAAAGTGGAATAAAGAAAAAGATAAAAGTGAAATTGGATTAAAGAAAAAGGTAAAAGTGAAAGTGGAGTTAAAGAAAAAGAGAAAAAGTGAAAGAGCACATGGTATTTGCAAACCATGGTGGTATTTAGCTATGGTAAAGTAAAAAGTGAATTAAATCATGATAGTCAAAATCTATTGACCCAATTGAAAACATGTCTAAACGATCTAAAAGGCACAATGGTTCATTGGAATTCTATTAATTAAAATAGGATGATTGATATCATATATTGAAAAGTCACATACTTATAATGAGGTGATGCATTCCTATATTGAAGAGGTATAATTGTTCAATTGTACATGACCATTGGAAGACTATATAAACAAAAATTCTCATTGAAAGAGGGTGTGTCTCTGTGCTTGAAATATTAAGATCAATAACAGAGTCAGAGGCCAAGAAAGTAAATGAAAATATGCAACAGAATCCAAAGAAGATTATGAATATTTGAATATTGAAGTACTTATCATAAAAAGGGAGGTTGGGTGGTGTTAGGGAAGATTGGAGCTTGCAAAGGAGGTTGTAGCCTACTTTTAGTTGAAGCTGGTAAACTAAGGTGTTGCATTATCTTTTCAGTTATAGCTGAATAAACTAGGGAGTTGGTACTTCCCTCAAGTCGGTGATGGTAAAATATAGGGGGTTGCAGCCTCCTTCTAATTGTTGTTATTAAAATAGGGAATTGGTGTTTCCTTTGAGTTGGAGCCCATAAATTAAATGTAATCTTCATTGAAAATAAGAAGAACATTTGTGAAGTTGGGTTTTCCACATTTAAATTCTACGTATTGTACCTTTTGTTGATCATTTGTTTTGATTTGATAAAATTAATAATTAAGTGGTTTTAAATTGTTGAAAAAGGATAATACTGATTCACCCCCTCCCCTCTTAGTCTTAAATAATATTCCAACAATTGGTATCAGAGCAGGTTCCTTCATCAAATTCTAATCATTGGAAGGAAGATTTTAAGAAACCACAATGGATCAACAAGAAGGGATGTACTCAAACATAGCTCCATTATTCAAAGGAGATAACTATGCATTTTGGAGTATAAGAATGAGAAGTCACCTAATGGAACTGGGATGTGATGTCTGTCTATCTGTGATAAAGGCTTATGATGTACCAGAAATTTCTCCTTCAGACACAACTGCAAAGAAACTCTGCAATGATAATTCAAGACTTGTAAATGCAATTTTGGGTGGACTAGCAAATAATGTATTTGTCAAAGTCATGCATTGTAAATCAACAAAAGATATTTGGAACAAAATAAAAATCATCTATGAAGGTTATTCCAAATTCAAGAAAGTAAATATTCAAACATACAGAGGACATTTTGAAATCTTGAAGATGAAACAAGAAGAAAACATTGCAAAATATATTCTAAGAGTAGATGAAATTGTCAATACAATCATAGGACTAGGAGAATAATTAGATGACAAAATAGTAGTCCAAAAGGTACTAAAATCACTCCCAATGAGATATGATCCTAAATTATATACCTTGGAAGATCGAGATAATCTTGAGAAACTCACTATGGATGAACTGCATGGAATTATCACAGCCTATGAAATGAGAACAGGACAATAAAAACCTTCAAGAGGTGAAACAACCTTCAAAGTCTCAAAAGGAATTAAAATCCACAAACATGTATTGAATGAAAGCAACTCGGAAAAATCGGATGAGGAAAAAGCAAACTTCATTAAGAAACTTGAGAAAGGATCTCGCAAATACAAAGGGAAGTTACCTTTCAAATGCTTCAACAGTGGAAAAATTGGACACTTTTCTTCCAAATGTCCTTATACCAAGGAAAACGATAGTGATGATGAAGAAGATTACAATAAAAAATAACATAAAATGAGTAAATCCCAATACAAAAAGAAATTGTATAAGAAAAAGAAAAACTTTTGTTCTAAAGAAGACAGTAGCTCATCTAACATGAATGAAGATGACGATACAATGGTTCTATTTATGGGAATAGAAACTCAAACTGACACTATTGAAGACAATAATTATGAAAATGAAGAAAATACAGAAGTTGAAGGAGAACTCATTAGTTCCCTCGAAAACTAAGAAGATATAGAAAGAAGAACAAATCATTAAAAGAACAACTGTTAGGTTATAAGGAAGAACCAAAATCAAGAGAATAATTTGTTTCAAAAAGCATCAAGAAAACAGAACAAATCATTATTGATTTAAAAACTCAACTACAAGAAGATAAAAGAATTGAAGAAATATTAAGTAAATTACTTAATGACAAGGAACAAAACTGTGAAAAATTAGAGGCTGAAATAGTTCTTCTAAGAAGGAAACTTGAAAAAGGAACTAGCCTTTCAAAGTTTGAAAGTAGTTCAAAAATCTTGGATGACATCCTTAACAATCAAAGACCATCAAGTAATAAGGTTGGACTGGGTTATGATTACAAGGAAACTAATAAAGGATTAAAATATGAAATACAAAAAGGTTATAACAATCCAAAGACTTATGCATCTTCCCTTCATAGCTCCTTCAAAAGAGAAAAGAATCAGATAAATACTAACTCTACTCAAAAAAGATCTGCACTCTCTCCAAAATGAAATGAATACAAAATAAATACTACTCCAAGAAGAACTCCTCCAAAAAGGTATCAACAACTCTTTCTCAGCTAATGTTTTTCTTGTCACAATTTTGGGCATAAAGCATTGGACTGTAAAGCTTATAAAAATAACTATCATAAAAATGTTCAAGGATATGGCCATAGGAACAACAATTCTAGTAGCAATCAAAGGAGTAGAAACTATAATTCATTTTCTCCACTGCCAGATTACAACATCAAATGTTACAAATGTAACAATTATGGTCATAAAGCTAGTAATTGAAATTATTAGAATCTACCATGAAAACAAATGCTTCAAATTTTCTAAAAGAAAAACATAAGAAGATATGGAAAGAAAAACAAAAGGAAATTGAATGTAAGGTAGCATTGTATGCCAAAGATAAAAGAAGTCAATGGTATGTCGACAGTGGGTGTTCAAAACATATGACAGGAGATGAAAAAAAATTCCTTAGCCTAAAAAAGGAAAAAAAAGGAAAGGTTACATTTGGAGATGATGTCTCTGCCAAAAAACTTGGTAAGGGGACAATCAATCTAGAAAATGACAGAACTAAAGAATAAAATGTCCTATTAGACATTGAAAATCTAAAACCTAATCACCTTAGTGTGAACCAAACATGTGATCAAGGACACATTCTCAGTTTTTACTCTAAAAAATGTGAGATTAGAAAAGAAGGCTCTAGAAAATTAGTAGCTACTGCAACAAGGACACCAAGCGATGTTTATATATTAAATACAAAAAAAATAAGAAAAACGTTGCATGAGTCAAATAGATGAAAATTGGTTATGGCATAGAAGAATGGGACACATAAATTTTGATAATCCAGTAAACGTAAGTAACAAGGAAGTTGTGAGAGGTATGTCGAAAATTATAAAACCTCCAAACCTTGTTTGTAAGCACTTCCAACATGGGAAGTAGAGAAAAGTAAGATTCAAGACGAAAGAGTATTCTACCTCAAAACCATTAGAAATTGTTCATACTGACCTATGTGGGTCAACGAGAACAAAGAGTATACAAGGAGAACATTTTTTATTTTATTTATTTATGACTATACTAGAATGACTTGGGTTTGTTTTCGTAAAGAAAAATTAGAAGCTTTTGAAAAATTTAAACCTTTCAAAGCACTGGATGAAAATGAGATTGATCTCAAAATAAAGTTTCTCGGGTCGGACAATGGAGGGGAATTAACTTCCAATGAATTCAATGAGTTTTTTGAAACTCATAGAATCAAAAGACACTTTTCTTCTCCAAGGACTCATCAACAAAATGGAGTTGTTGAAAGGAAAAATAGCATTGTTCAAGAGGCAGCCAAAACTATGCTAAATGAAGCCAAGCTACTGGATATATATTAGAGAGAATCAGTGTATATAGTTGTATACATACTTAACAGAGGACAACTTAGAGGTAGCTATGACAAAACACCAGTATGACAGACCAACATTAGTTAAGCACTTCAAAGTTTTTGGGAGCAAATTCTACATAAAGAGGGATGATGATAACCTGGGAAAATTTGATTCCATAACCGACGAAGGCATATTTCTTGGTTAGTCATCCACAAAAAATGCCTACATATGTTATAATCTAAGGCTACACAATATTGTGGGAAGTGAAAATGTAAAAGTGGATGATCTAAAAACAAAAACGATCAAATCTCAAGTTAATCCACAAATTGATGAAAGAATAAGAGATGATGATGATGAAGAAAGTATAAATATACAATAGGAAAACTCACAACATGAATAATAAAAGGAATAATAAGAATCACAAGAAAATGCATAAGAAGAGTCACCAAGAGAAGATACAAAAGCAACATCAAGGAGAGTACAACGAGATCATCCAGAAAGTCTAATCATTGGTAACAAAAGTGTTGGAGTTGAAACAAGAAGAAAACTAATGTACAAATCAGAACAAACCTTACTATCCTTAATAGAACCCAAAACAATTGTAGAGGCTAGTAAATATGAAGATTGGATCAAATCCATGAATGAAGAGTTGGATCAAATAGAGAAAAACAAGACCTAATAACTTGTCCCAAGACCAAAAAATAAAAATGTGGTAGGTACCAAGTGGATTTTTAAAAATAAATTTAATGAAGATGGTCAAATTATAAGAAATAAAGAAATATTGGTGTGCAGAGGGTATTCACAAGTAGAAGGGATTGAATTTGAAGAAACCTTTGCTCCAGTTGCAAGAATGGAAGACATCAAATTATTTATTGCATACTTATTCTTTAAGAATTTTAAATTCTATCAGATGGATGTAAAGTATGAATTTCTGAATGGAGACCTAAAAGAGGAAGTCTACACAGAGTAGCCAAAAGCATTTGAACAACTAGGAAAAGAAGAACAAGTATATATATTGAAGAATGCACTCTATGGCCTTAAACAATCACTTAGAGCATGGTATGCAAGAATGGATAAGTACTTGTTGCAACAAGAATTCAAAAGAGGCACGTCTAACAATAATATCTATCTTAGAATTGAAAAAGATAGTTTCTTAGTCATAGTGGTCTATGTGGATGACATCATATTTGGCTGCAACAATGATGAATCGAGTGATGAATCTAGTTTCTCAAAAAATGTCAAAAGAGTTTCAAATGTCTATGATTGGAGAGATAAATTTCTTCCTTGGACTTCAAATCACTCAATCACTGAAAGGAATGTTTATTAATCAATCCAAATACATGAAAGAGATACTTAAAAAGATTGGAATGGCTGAAAGTGCACCTGTTAGCACTCAAATGACAACCAACTACAAAATCAACAAGGAAGATAAGTCACCTTCTGTAGATTCAAATCTCTACAGATATATGTTTGGGAGCCTACTATATTTTACTACATCCAGACCTGATATCATGCAGGCAGTAGGAATCATGGCAATATTTCAATCATCTCCCAAGGAATCACATGTGATGGTTTTCAAGAGATTATTTAGATATATTAAGGGCACATCATACTTTGGCTTATGATATCCAAGGAATAAAGGATTTAAACTAATTGCCTACACAGATGTTAATTGGGTTGGCAGTGTGGATGACAAAAAGAGAACTACTAGAAATGCATTTTTCTTAGGGGATTGTCTAGTCTCATGGTCAAGTACAAAACAATCATCAATTTCTCTATCTACATCAGAGGCCGAATATATTTCACTTATTTAATGTTGCACTTAAATATTATGGATGATACAAACATTGGAGGATATTAAATTAAATGTAATTAGTCGATGTCTATCTATTGTTATAATACAAGTGCCATCAACATCTCCAATAATCCAGCCATGCATGCAAAGACCAAACATATACCCATAAAGTATAATTTCTTGAGAGATCAAGTTAGTGACAAAAATGTTAGATTGGAGTATGTTGGTTCAAAGGATCAGATAGTAGACATATTCATTAAACCCTTGCCTAAAGAAGAATTTGAACATCTAAGGCAAAAGATGGGAGTAATCTCCCTACAATATATATATATATAAAGGTCATGATGACAAGGGTAGGAATTTTTATAGGGGGAGATGTCAAAAATAGAGGATGGAAAAAGGTTCATTGAAAAAAAAATAACAAATAAAAAAAAAAAAAAAATAAAGTGTTGTTGACAAGGGAAGCAAGAAAAAAATGAGAAGTATTGTCACTCAAAACAAAAGAAGCTTGAGTAGCATACAATTGGTGATGAAACTCATTAATATATCAGATGCCTTGAAATTGATGTCAAAGGGGGAGAAAAGAATGGTAACACAATTACTCATTGTTTGGGGAGCATTTTGTTTTACGATGTATTGTCATCAATGCCAAAGGGGGAGATTGATGGAAATATCGTGTTGGAATTGATGTCAACATTAAGACAAGAAGTACCATAGTGGAGTATGACATGGAACTACAGTAAAAGACACATGAGTAATAAGCTACAGGAACGTAGTGGACTACCAAAATACAAGGGATCGTTTGGCTGAGTGCTTTGAAAGAATGAAAGAAAAAGACAATTTCAATTACTACATTGGTCGAGTCGAGTTTTCCTGGTGATTGTATATTCTATTGAGACAAGATCATGATGAACATAATGAATACTGGCTAGTCTCCCTCTTGAATACTTTCTTGTGAACTATCATTTCAGAGTGTAGTCAAAGGGAAATTTCTTGATGCAACACCGAGAACCCATGACTATATCAGATCAAAACAATAGTCAATATTCCGCAGCAAGTTTTGGTCATTATTTTTTTCAAGACAAAGTTGGACGACCCTTCAAACTCAAACAATTTCTAGTAGCCACCAATGCTTAGATCCACTTAGTGTAACGAACCCATCGTTACGACTATAAGCAAAGTAGAAAGTGAAATTTTTTTAAAAAAAAGGGGAGACCTCAACGATTACAGCTAAACAACACATATGACGACGGGCACCACACCCGCTGAACAGGAAGAAGACAACTACGAATCCATGCACTGGCACAAGAGAAACGGGGTGAAACATGTGTAAAACAACAAGGAGAAATGACTAGCCACCAAACGCAACAAGACCATGCCTATAAGCTAAGGGACAACATCCCCACTCGACACAACAGCCTTGACGACCAATCACTAGAACCTCAAGGTGTGCGAACCAAACACATGAAGGTGTTACAACCTAAGCGCTAACAGCAACTCACATCGATCAACAACACCCACACAGAAATCACAGACCTCGGCCAAGTTATCCTTCACCTCTATTCCTTAGGGCACGCAATGATCCCCTCATTAGGAATCATGTCATCCCCAGATGATAGGCACAACTATAATCTTGGTGTGACACATCATAAATGGACCAAGGACTCTAGAAAACTCTAACGTGCTAGGAGACGAACATAGACAAGAAGGCTACACCCATACCCCCAAGAAATAGGTCGACCAGACACAAGATGACTACAATCAAACCCCAATTGTCCACTCCGTGACTCAGTCTGGAGTCCAAGGGGTTTCATCGATGCCTCTGCATCCTCGAGGTACAAAATCCTACACACTCAGGAAAACCAAGTCAATAGCACCTTTCTATGTCAATACAACAAAATAACATGTCATCAATCCATAATGCCTCATAATCATAATCAAATTCCCAATAGTATAATAATCCGGATCACTTGCAATCAAGTGTCCTCAAAGAATAATTTTTCTCAGGGTGCGCAAGAGCGGGATGTTACATACACCCCCTCTTGGTCTAAACTTCATCCTGAAGTTTCACAGTATATAAGTGCCGAAATAATGTGTATCACAGTATCATAAGTCTATATATCAAACAAAAATGGAAACTGCTGGCGCATATCATATGTGTCCTCTCAGGTCACCGAGTGTGGACTATATTTGTCCCACTAGATCTTGACCCGATCTATTGTTCGACGTCGTAGTTGTTGAACGTGATGATTCAGGAGGCATATCGGCTCATCCTTGAGCACCCCCTCATCTAATAACTACAAGGAACTCATGTCAATAACATGTGTAGGATCACTAATATAATGTCTCAAAACAGATATGTGAAAAACATCGTGCATACGCCTCAAAGAATCAGGCAAGGCTAGTCGATAGGCCATGGGCCCCTTTCTTTCCATAATCTCAAAAGGTCCCACAAATCTAGGAGAGAGTTTAGCTCCCTTTCCAAACTTGATCGAACTCTTATGTGGTTTTACCCAGAAGAAGACTTGATTGCCAACTTCGTAACTACGGTCGACACGGTGCGCATCGGCATAACTCTTCTGTTGATCCTGCACTTCTTTAATCCTTTTTCTTATTGTTTTCATTTTCTCTTCCATTTCTTGGATCACTTCTGGTCCCACAAGGACCCTATCCTCAAGTCGATCCCAACTTAAAGGCATCTGACACGGTCGCTCGTAAAGAAACTCGAAAGGCGCCATCTTAATGGTTCTTTGGTAACTGTTGTTATAAGCGAATTCCACCAGTGGCAAGAATTCTTCCCAATGCTTTTGTTGGTCCATCACGTACATGTGCAACATGTCCTCCAAGTTCTGGTTCATTCGTTCGGTCTGCTCGTCAGTCTCCGGGTGATAAGCAGTACTAAAATTAAGTTGGGTTCCCAAGGCCTCTTGGAAACTATTCCAAAATCGTCCAGTAAACATCGATCCTCGATCGGATATAATCCTCTTATGAACGCCATGCAGCCTCACAATCTCACTGATGAAAACTCTAGCTATGTTAGGTGCCTGATACGTCGTATGCATAGGAATAAAATGAGCACTCTTCGTCATAGTGTCAACTACCACAAAAATCTAGCCGTGTCTCCTTTTCGTCAGTGGAAATCCAACAATGAAATCCATCGAAATGACCTTCCATTTCGATTTCGGGATAGCATGTGGTTGTAGTAATCCTGTTGGATGTTTATGTTCAGCCTTTACCTGCTGACATTCTAGACATCGAGCCACATAGTTGACTATGTCTGCCTTCATTCCTTTCCATAAGAATGAGGGTTTAAGGTCCACCCTCATCTTCATGAATCCCGGGTGAGCCATGTATACTACTCTATGAGCCTCATGTAGGATCAAGCTCCTCAACGCGTCATTCGGTGGTACAAAAATCTGATTTTTAAACCTCAATAATCCATCGTCATCAAATGTAAATCCTTCAAATCTTGGTACCATCATTGTGTTTTGTCCAATAAAGTCCTAGATCTCCTTGTACCAGTCATCGTCACATTGTAACGTTAGGATATTTTCACATAGATTCGTCTGAAGAGGAAACACCGAAAAGATGCAAGGTCTCCGACTCAATGCATCTGCCACTCGATTCACTATTCCTTTTATGTAAGAAATCTTGAAATCGTACTCGCTAAGTAGTTTTGACCAATGTCGTTGTTGCGTGATCAGGTCTCTTTGTGTAAATATGTGTTGTAGTCCATAGTGGTTCGTCTTTAGTTCAAATTTTCATCCAACTAGGTAGTGTCTCCAAACCTTCAAGGCATAAACAATGGCTAACAACTCCAAATCATGCGTCACATAGTTCTCATCATGCCTTCTCAGTTTCCTTGAGATGTAAGTGATCACTCGACCGTCTTGCATCAAGACTCCGCCTAAGCCTTTCTTGGATGCATCAGTGCATACCAAGAAGTCTGCATCCATGTCAGGGATCTTTATTATCGGTGTTGTTGTCAACAGCTCTTTGAGCCTCCAAAAATATTCTGCGCATTTCTCGGTCCAAACTAACTTCTTGTTCTTCTTCTGCAATTCCGTGATCAGATTTGCTATCTTCGAAAATCCCTTGATGAACCGTCAATAGTATCCTGCTAAACCCATGAAGTTGTGCACTTCCAGGACATTCGTCAGCGCAGGCCATTCCATAATGGCCTTGACCTTTACTAGATCCAAGGCAATACCTTTGCCGGAGATGACATGCCCTAAGTAGTGAATCCTCGATTGATAAAACGAGCATTTGGACAACTTCCCATACAATTTGTGCTCTCACAAACACTTTAGTACCAAGCACAAGTGCTCATCATTCTCCTCCGTCATCCGAGAGTAAATCAGAATATCGTCAATGAATACTTAGATGAACTTGTCCAAGAACTCGGGGAACACCCCATTCATTAAACTCATAAATACCCCTGGGGCATTTGTTAGTCCAAATGGTAAAACAGTAAACTCGTAATGTCCAAACCCCATCTTAAAGGTGGTCTTAGAGGTGTCATCCTCCTTGATCTATAACTAGTGATACCCTGATCACAAATTGATCTTGGAAAACATCGTCGCACCCTTCATCTGGTCAAATAGATCATCAATCCTAGGAAATGGATACTGATTCTTGATAGTTTCCTTGTTCAACTGATGATAGTCAATGCGGAGTCTCCATGACCCATCCTTATTTCGTATGAAGATAACAAGTGCACCCCACGGTGACACACTCGGACATATAAGTCCCAGGTCCATCAACTCCTTCAGTTGCATTCTCAACTCTTGTAAATCCAGGTTCGACATCCGATAAGGAGTTCTATGTATTGGTTCAGTCCCCAGTTTTAGGTCTATGGTAAAGACCAATTCCCTTTCTGGTGGAATCAAAAGTAACTCCTCTAGAAAGACATTTGCAAACTCACTCACCACCGGTATTTGTTTTATTCCTTTCGCTACTCCTTTTGCATTCAATGCAAGGATCACATAAAGCTTACATCCCTTGTGCATGCTCTTCTGTAACTGAAAGGAAGAGATAAACCTCAGGGAAACTCCATGGTTCCAACCTAAAATCACGCGTCTTTGTCCCTCATCATCAACCATGCCTAACAGTTTCATCTTATAGTTGAGTATTGTCTCATGTGAATCCAACCAGTACATACCGATCATGACATCATAATATCCTAAGATCATGATGTACAAGTCAACCCTGGTGACAAACTCTCCCAGGTTAAGGGTACATTATGTAACCTTTCCTCCAACCTTTTGTTTGGCTCCCGAAGCCATCTCTACAAATATAAACTCATCTTGTTTGACTTCCTTTACTTTAATCCTTTTTAGCGCTGCACCAGAAATGAACCTCTCGGTAGCACCGGGATCTATCAAAATACTAAGGGTCTGGTCAATGATGATATTTGACGTCTCAAGAACAGTCGACTGGTGCTTTGTCTGGTAGTCATTCACCACTGCATGAATCCGATGGGCCTTGCCCAAATCTCCCACAATAGTGGGTCCGTATGATCCATATGCTCTAGTCCTCTCCATAGGCAAGTCGTGCTGATAGTGTGGCTCCCCACACATCCAACACCCCTTCTCAGTCCAATACTCCTGGTACCCGAAGTAGAAGATGACAGCCCACCGGCCTAGAATCCTAGTTTGTTCTACTGAACAGGCCTAAACTATAAGAACCATGAATAAATAAGCCTAGTAAAATACATACAACTACACATAACATTTCTAACATAGAATTTCAATTTCAACATAGAATTTCTGAGTGCGTAAATAATTCATTTAGCTTCAATTAAACATATAATATTTCAGCAAAATTTAACATTTATCTACAGCATGAAAATAACTCAACAATTCATAATAAAATACCTACTTCTGATGCTAATTCCTGTCGATATGGTTGTCCTCTCCCTGTTGCCTTGCTTAGCCTGATGCACTGACCAAACTCTGCCCAAACCGACTAACCTCCCAGCCAGCTAGGAGTAGCCTGTCTGGCTCCCTAGCTCCAGGATACCGAAAGGAATCCTAGCCCCCGTGCCCAAAACCCCCAGCAACTCGGTGCCCCCTACAATGGTTCACCCCCAAAATAAAAACTGCTCAAACTAGCCAATATCCCACAGAAAAATCCTCCTCCCTCCAAAATTCTTTCTCCCCCCAAAACATCCCCATTTTCCCGTAGGACTCTCCCATCATATCTTCCCCTTTCACTGACTCTCCTCCTCCTCATTAATTTCCTTATCTCCTCCTTTATTACCTTATCCCCTCCTTTATTATCTTATCCCCTTATTTAATGTTTCTTTCCCCCCCTTATACATAAGTCTTTAATAAAGTAAATTATTAACCACTTTAATTCTTTACTCAAATAATTAATGAGTCAATTAATAATTAATTAATCATTAACAGATATGAACAAGTAATTAATAATAATTAATTAGTTAATATTATTTAATAAATAATTATTGTTTAACTAACATATTAGGACAGTCAGATTATCAAATTAATTATAATTAATAATCCCTATGCATCTATTTAACCAGGGTTGTTACATACACCCACCCTTTAGGAAACTTCGTCCCGAAGTTAAGGTATCTCATGGTACAAAGGAAAAGAAACACGGTTCACACATTCATAACAATTAACCGACATTATTAGTAAGTAAGTCAAGAAAACTCATACATACTAGTGTATATGTACAAGAAATGCATGTGT
>SNQJ01S0078969.1:48305-70482 GCA_010110895.2 Picea sitchensis | reverse complement strand
CAACATAGACATAAAGGTTGTAAATGTTTCATTACTCATTGCTTTCCATATAATATAACTTGGCCTATTCCTCTCATGCTTATGTTGGTCATCGTATGCATGTCTATTTCTACCTAATTTTTTATAGATATATCTATTTTGCTTAACAAAATATTGTGGAAGAAATAAGTATTGCTTTGTTCCTGGCATGATTTTTCTTGCATCAAGATCTTGGACATAAATATCAAGGGCTAGAGCAGTGAGGACAACCGACAGAAAGGAGGTAGGTCATCTATCTCATTTTTTCATATTCCCTTCTTGTTTTGTCTGTGGGCATAGAATATATTTAAGGGGAAAGTAGGGAACTATTTGTTACCTTCTGTCTTGGATAAAAGGAGTCTTGATCCAAGGGGGGTTTTACCTATCCGTAGGGGAAAATTTTCCACAACAAAAATTGGAGACTCCACAAGGGTATATCGCTCATTTTGATCTTTCCTTAGTGTTTTCTAGACCTTTGAGTTCTTGTTTGTTGCTTGATATTTTTGGATTATATGCATCTTCTTTGAATTATCCACTTCTCTTGTCATCATTGGGAATATTACTAAGTCAAGAACTTGACCCTTTCTCATATCTAGGTGAGGTTTTTCTTTTTCACCACTTTCCAGACTTCATCCCCTGTTATAAGGGAATACATGGCGATAACACCATGATTATTGCTCACTCTCAGTGTTTTGGGGGGAGATGAAACCCTGATTATCACCCCCTCTTAGTGTCTTGGAGAGTGATGAAACCTTGATCATCACCCTGTTTGCAGTGTTACAGGGGCAATAATCCTCTCTCTAAGTGCATTTTGAGCTTGTCTTGCCTCTTTTCTATCAGATTTTTGTCTCATAACCTTATATCAAAGTCCTTCATGCGTGATTGTGGCTTTGATTGATTAAATTTTAGTGATTATCTTATTTTTATTTCCTCTTTCGAGTTCCCATCTCCTATCAAATTTTGAAGTGTACATGATTGTTCTACGTTAACTCAATCCTTTGGCCAAGTCTATGTCATCAATAGTTTGATCCTTATCAACTGTAGGCATTCAAATTTCAGTCACCTTGATTCCAATGCCTTGTAGGTGTTTTAATTGTTTTCTTTTGGAGTCATCTTCATTGATTACATATGTTGCATTAAGCCTTTTTGTTGAGTTTCTTGCTCTTATCCTCTTGGGAAAACTTCTGATCCCTTGAATGCACTCCTGAACTCTTTGGCCTTGATGCAACTTTGCATTGATATTTGATCTTTGCTACTTGAGTTTTGAGGTTTCAAAAATTGGTTTTCCTTTACTTTACATTTTTGGGTTATTGTTTGAACATGTGCTGTAGGCATTCTTGCAATTGAATTATTTGAGTTCTTGTCAACTTTTTGAGTGCATATTTTGTTTTCATCTTTTTCCTTTGTGATCCTTTGAATCGTCATTGAATTATTTCATTTTGTTTGAAAGTAATGAAGCAAAAAAGAGTTTCATTTTAAGTTATTTCATTGCATTTGAAAAAGAAACAAAATGAAATCTTGATTTCTAGAGGGACATGAACAAGCTCACACTTTAGAGAGAAGTAAATTGAATTGGGAATATGCATTTGGGAAAGCAAAAGACTCTCCTCTTTACCATAGCTAGAATTCATCGAAAACAAAATTTTTACATTTCATTTTTGTGCACAATTTAGAGTTGAGGCATAACACCATCTAGTCCACTTCCGCTTACCCTATTGAGTAAAAAACAAACATTAAAAGAAATGAGGCACATAATATAAAATCAATCAAACTTTATTTTCTCTTTGATATCAAACCAATAAGTCTAGGATTTTAGGGCCTTGATAGTAGGGTGGAGAGTTAACTCTTCATGCCACAAGAACACAACTGTAGAATACTAGAGAGTGTAAAATAAAGTAGTAACAATTAACGTTAGTTGGGAAAGCTCCTCTTACATAGGAGTCAAACACAAGGTCAAGCGAAGCGATTGGTTGAGATTTCCCCTCTTTCATTCGCCTAGTAGGACTATTGCAATTTTGGGGATTTGAATAGTAGCATGTTCTCAGGGTGACACCACTTCTTCTTAGTTTTGGGATGTGGATTTGTGTCTGACATTCCCATGCCCATTTTATAGTATTTACTGTCTAATGTAACCCCCCAGCCATTCGTTGTGAATTGGTAAACATAGTAACCTCTCCTAGGATTCCACACATGTGATGTGACTGTATGAAAGGTTCTTTATGGTACATGTGATAGACATTCAATCTGCACTTCNTAGTATTTACTGTCTAATGTAACCCCCCAGCCATTCGTTGTGAATTGGTAAACATAGTAACCTCTCCTAGGATTCCACACATGTGATGTGACTGTATGAAAGGTTCTTTATGGTACATGTGATAGACATTCAATCTGCACTTCAACGATCCGGGAGGGTATTTTACCATAGGCTCTTACTTGCACCTTGGGGGATGGTTGCATGAAGGTTATTGTAACTATTGCTCATTTCTTCCTTAACGACATCATATCACATCTTTGAAAGATCCTTACTTCCTCTATCCCTGTCATAAGGAAGTTGTTTTCCTGTTATTATATTGTAGGGAATTTGGTAGTATGTTCTCTTTGACATTTAATAGACCCTAGGTTGAATTTGCATCAATGGAAACAATTTGTGAGGCTACCAACCAAGGGACCCCTTCTCAACCTTATGCTTTTCCTTGTTTTGGAAATGTTGTTCCTCCCTACATCTCTACATTGACTCTTTCTAGTTTCACTGTGGGGTTACTCATATGGTTGTTTTCCACTCTCGTGGTCTCGAATGCCCCTATTGCTGTCCAAGAAAGCTCTCCACCTCAAGAACATCAACCTCCTATTGACCCTTTTCCTTCTTCACCCATCATGTCTTCTTCCCTTTCTTATTCCTCTCTCAATGAAAGCCTTGCTTCTATTAACTAGGAGGCTAAGAAGAATAAGAAAATGAAGAATAAGAAGAAGCAAAATAAGGAAGGGGGAAATCAACCAACCACTATCGTGAGTGTTGATCATGTTGAAAATCCTACTAACATAGGTCACAAGCCCAAATTCCCTTCCAATATTTGTAAGGGTGACCACCTTGTTAACCATTTCCCTGGTATTCCCAAGGTATTAGAAGTGTGGTCCTCATGTTCTCAATAAACCATGTCGCTAGCCACTGCAAGTCATGTTGGTGACAACACATCAACCAATGATCATAAGGTCATGGGAAAAAAGGGTAAAGTTAGGATTCCTTTCTAGTTATCTGGGGAAATGCACTTCACTTACTTGGGGAAATGCACTTCACTTACCTTTTCCCTCATATAGGTGAAGCTTCGCAACTGTTGGAAGACATTGTTGTTTCTTAGAAACAACCTCAAACTGCTTCCCATGAGTCCTCTCCCAACTAAACATTGGTTGATGAAGTGGTCGGTCCGATTCAATCCTTGGTTGATTCCACTCTTCCCTTGGAGAGTGAAGTGGATACCACAAGTTTTTCTTGTCACTTTAGATTCCTCTGGACAAGGGGGAATTTCACCTGTTTCAATGGAACCCCCTCCAAGTACTATGGTCATTTCCCTTGATTGGAATAGGCTGGTGGAGTCTTGCCTTCCTGTTACAAGAGAAAAACTCTTTATGGCCAAGGGTAAACCACAACAGACATGTATGACTGCAGAAATCAACTCAATTCCAACATGTTCTATATAAACTAATGTGCAATACGAGGAAGAAGCTTACCTCGATGCAATCGTTTGATGTCATTCCACCGTTGAGATTTTTGACCCAAAGCTTTACACCTGCAAGAAGTTCTCAACAAACAAGCGATGCAAGTATATAGTGACGATATATAAAATGAGTTATCACATCAGATAGCACAATACATTAATAAACATTACAAACATGCCCATGGATAATAATCATATATTTGTAAGATATCTATAGGACGAGAAAGAAGTATTTCTATTAATAATTGATCAATAGAAGTATCAACATTACAGACTTCCGTGTCGGCACGGTTCAAAACCAAGAAACCAAGTTCCTTCCAACTGGGTCTCCACCACTTCAATCCTCCACCAAAGGCAAGCCCATATCAAAGAGGTAATGAGGTCCTCTCGACAATCAGGAAAGATCTTGGGGGCTAAACACTGTGTTCAGACTTGAGGGACAAAGGGATGCAAACTCAATATGAAGTAATTTCTCCAGAGTAACTTTGCTCTCAAAGTTGAATGCTTTCTCCTCTTTTTCCATAGCTCAAAATTGTGCTCTTATAGCCTTCAAAATGCAACTGAAGGGCCGAGTCAAAACGTTTCCAGTATATGGAAGGCCAAATATCAGAGATCTTCTATAGTGACATGGAAACCTGACCTCATTTTGTATTTTTTGGCACAAATCCTGATATACGCGAGCTGTAGTGGAGAAGCAAGTGTATACGCATCTTGCAAAGCAGTTAGGGAGCATATATGTGGAATATATATATTGGCTCTGGATTTATCAAAAAGGGGTAGATAAGTCTACATAGGGAAATACAAAAAGGCCCTCTGTGAAAGATAGCAATTGTGAGGCAAATCTTTCTATAACAGATTCCCCCTAATGTGTGAGATCAAAGGAGTATCTGGGATGGCCGAAATACATTATAAATAACCTAGAAGTGGAGTGGTAGAGAACCAACTGGACGAACTCAATTGCTCATTACATTATGTACTGACTTTGTATACATGGCTGCCAAGAATACAATGTAGATCCATGTGGAAAATATACCAACAAGTGTTCATGGCCATGAGTAGGCAAGTATAAATGTGGTTACATGTCAATAGTTGTCATAGTCATGGACAAGGCCCAGTGAAACCAGTCTCAAAATCAATCTGAAGATATTTGTATACCATGGAGTACAATCTAATCTCTCATGATCGTTGAAGTCAAATGGGTACTGGTCCAATGAAATGGAAGCAACAACTCAGGAAACTGCGTCCACAAAGTGATGTCTTCAAGTCTTCAATACAATCCACCAATGGTGCAAGTCTACATCATGTGAATAAATGATTTGAGGTCAAACACGATGAGACATCATTTGATTACCGGTCATTGAGGTATATCGTTAACAAACTTGAGACAACCTACCAATGATGAAAGTAGGTATCAAGGCACCGAGTACATCTCTACAAATGTGAATAAAGGAGCTGGTGTCAAACACTTGAGAGATCCATTGATCATGAGACATTGATGTATTCTCATCTGTTAATGGCGAGAGAGCCTGCCACTAATGAATGCAAGCCTCAAGGTACTCATAAAACTCTAGGTCTCATCTCCAGAATACATGAGCTAAAGTCGATGGAAAGAGACTCACTGAAAGGAGAGCATTAAGGCATCTCTCATCAGTTAGCATGAGGAACAAAGTAGGAGCTTCGTGATTTGGTGGAGATCAGATGAAGTACATGTTCACGAACCAATGACCCTGTGCATCTTTCGTATGTTCCAAATGCAAGCAGTACACGAAAAAGACCCTTTGAATAGCAACCAATGATGAAAATTGTTGAAAAAGGAGAGGAAACCACCAATAAGGCTAATGGAATCCAAGACACTGAATGAATCCCAAAGTGTGAATAAATGTCTTGTCTTCAAACATAAGGGAAACCACCCAATCAACGACCCATGATGAAATGTCGATTGTTGGGTTCAAGGTGACCTACCAATGATGAAAGTACGGCCAGGGTGCATCATAAGACCAAAGTATCATGTGATTCTGAGACAAACTTAGGGCATGGACGACATGCAAAATCAAGATTTATAAGGAGTGGCCGACACAAGTTGATAGACTTCCTCTGAACAAGAGCATGAGACATACAATGGACTCCAACAACACAGACTTAATGATGTGACAACTAGATGCAAGAGGCATCCATAATGTTCTCTATAATGACTGGAAGAGTAACTAGTCGATAGAGAAAATTATGTAACGAGATTAGCTTCCTAAGGCCATGCTAAACCCAAAATTATGATGACGCAAGGACTCAATAACTTTGTGCTCTGTTCAAAGGAAACATGACTACTGCCAATTACAATATAGTACTCCCTTCCTGCCCATCTTTTTTTGTTTTTTCATAACAAGTGAATGCTATGATACAGAGGAGGGAACGAGTGTTGCAAGTAAGAAAAACTAGTTCCAACAGTGGAACATACCTATGCTCAATGCAAGGAAATGCATGCAGGAGATGGACACTCGGGGTGATGTTCCCTCCAGGCTATAGGGTGTCAAATTGTGAAGGATATAAACAAGTATTTGCTTGGTTGAGGATGCAAACTGCTTGGGCCATGGTTTATAACGTAAAGCAAGAACTAGATAAAGGCTCAATACTGCAAGAAAGGGCATGAGATGCAATCACAATTTAACGCTAAAAAATGTCCTTTTTTATATCTTTTAGTCTACTTGGTGTGAAAAAGAGATAAACTTGTGCCAAATAGACGTCTTTTCAAATCCAATTTACGAGTGTGAAAAAGGCAAGTTCACTCGACGATCTTTTCCATTTTTGATAGCGAGTCGAAAAAGAGCTTAAATAAGACTCATGATCTTTCAAATCCAATTTTAACGAGTGTGAAAGGTACAAATCACTCGGCGATATTTTCAATTTTTAATAATGAGTCGGAAAAGAGCTTAACTAAGACTCATTTTTAGTTCTAATCAACATGTAAAGGGGGAGGTCGAGGTTCCCATCCTGACCTTCTACTGAAAGTCAGTATCCTGCAGATAGCTGACACAAGCTTGAGAAACCCCAAAGCTCTCCAAGTCGAGGAGGAGAAAGTGATTACGGAGTACATAGTCTATGTTATGGTTTGAATAATGTATCTTAATGGAAAAGACATAGGTGGTGGTATGGAATGTACCATCAGGCCGTCCCAATCGAAGGGGGCCTCGTCGGGACTTGAAGGGAGAGTATTCAGATAAAGAATGAATCTCTCTTGTTCAAAAGGGGGAAGACTTGGAATGTTGATGACATGACTGGAAGGTGTATCACTCTCTTGAGGGAGACTTGGTTTGACCATAGATTGCACTGGTGTGGTCACTACTTCAATTATAGGTTGAAGAGGATGCATAGTAACGGGGGCAAGAGACGCTTCACCCTCGACGATGGGGGTGAGGTCAGAGGAAAATCTTAGCGGCGGGACCACTGGGATCGCTAAAGAAGGAGTGGCGAGAGGAGAAACCATGGGTTTCTCAGAATTCGAAGGGCTTTTGGGGGAGCCCCATGCCTCTGGTATCCCGACAGTCACTGGGCACAAACAAGTAAGATGACTTCCTTCACAAGTTTTGCAAAGGAATTTAGGCTTACATCTGAGACATTTAGGTTTCTCGATGGGACTGGCCGAGGAAAGAGAGTCGTCTCCTGTATGATGAATAGGAGTCGGAGACATAACACGGCTATGATCCAGGGTGAAAAGGATGGTACCCCCAACATAATTGGCAGAGGTTGGAAGCGAGTTGTCGACATGACTTGTAGAAAGTGTTGACTCATCTCCGACATGAATAGCAAAGGTGGGTGATGGTGCATTGGTGTGGCTTACAGTGGTTGGGCTAGCAATAGGTTGTGGTATTTGATTCCAAATTCCTGGAAAAGATTGATTCTGAAACATTGCAGGTCAGAAAGGATCCTGGTATATCCCTTGTCCTGGTCCAGAAACATGGTGGTTTATGCCAAGGTGGTCTGAAGAGGTCTGGACGAGAATCATCACTGAGGTATGCAAAGAGACCGAGGTAGGATAAGAATTATTCGAGTGAGGATATATGTTTCCCCCTTGTGAGGATGTCCCATAAGGAGGGTAGCCCGAATTATAAAATTGATTCTCCCCATACGAGAGACTTGGGGGTACTTGAGGACCTGGTGCAGAAAAAGTGTTTAAAGGGACCAACATGGCAGATGAAAGATACATGGGCAGGGTGTAATAAACACCCATTTGAGTAATGGATCCTGAAATAGCATAAATAGGATTGGATCCATAAGGGAGAAGGTTCCAACCTCCCATGGGAACACGACTCATATCAAATGAAGAAGTGGGCATGGGAGCGATGGTGCCCCCGGGTCCAATGCTAGGATTCATATAAGTAGACTAGGGAGGGGGTTTCACATGGGAAGGCATATCAACAGAAAAATGACTAGAGACCCAAGGTGTGGATTGAGCATTGTAATTGTGCATACCATTGTAAAAAATAGAAGGGTTTTCCCCCATGAAATGAGGAGGCATCATGGGGGGGGTAGTGGTGAATGGAGGAGTAAAAGGCACTCTGCTATCCATGATAATGAAACCAAAAACCAGAGTCCTAGGGCCCACTAGTAATCAAAGAGCATACCAAAAAGTCAAACGACCAATATGCATGCAAATGGGCTAAAGTGGTTGAGTGGTCTCCCTCGCTAAAGAAGGTATGCCTCATCCAGGAGGGACCTGAGACTCCCTGCTGAAGTTTGGAGGTAACCGAATCAGATATAAGGGCCCTCATAGTCTTAACAACCAGTCGGTCAGATCCCCCTGGAGAGGTAATATTCCATAAAGGTTGTGTGTTTTTCGACCCCTATCTAACTCAGGATATAAGCAAAATAACCTCTACAAGTAACCTATGAGAAATCTAAGTTAAGAAACTAATCAACCATTGTATAATTGATGCACAGGAGAACAGTCGTAAGTTTGGATTACCGTATGGGTAGGGTAGCAAAGCCCAAAACCTTGAAAGTACCATCTCTCGCAGAGGTATGGATACTAGAAATATCCCCAAATACAAATAAATCCATAGAAATATCTCTGACGCTAGGTGAGTATCCAGGGGTTATCCCTTCAACAAACTTTGTGCGACCTCGTGCTTAACTCCGGTGTGAGTGGAGCCTCCTGATATTACCAATTATACAATGGATTTCTCAACTCCCTATCTCAGACACATACGTTGATTTAATTGCCTTGGAGAAGTTTACTCACAAAATCCTATTCCAAGGCACTAAATCCTAGGCTAGTTTGTGCACCCCAAACAATAAAATCGTCACTAATAAATTTTAGTTTAAAGCGTAAATTTTATTGGCCGTGATTACTCAAAAAAGGTATGGAAATGAAACTTATGGTGTTATGAATCTGCATGAAAATAAAAATAGATACAATGCAAAGCCTAACTTTATCTTTTCAGTGAATGATATGCTAGATAAAAACAATGCAATCTTCAATTTTAACTCTGCAACTCAAAAGTAAAATGCAATCTTTCACCTAATGTGCTAAGCTAATGATAAAGGTTCCAAGACAAAAATACCAACCAATGGAAAATACTTGGTTTTTTTGTATTTTCAATGTATTAAAAAGAAAATGCATGGACTGATAAGCGACTTGATATATAACTTCTACTGTGTATAAAAGAAATCACTCGATCAAAATACCAAACAACTAAGCAGACAACCCAACTACCAAGGACAAATAAAAAACAGAAAACAAAGAGAAAGACGCCGCCCAAAAATTCAACTCCAAACAGGTTTCCTGTCATCCCAGATAATATCAACAGACACCACAAAGACCTAAGAAGGCTCAATGATCCTCAAAACCTACCCAACAGTCACTAAACCAGGCAAGCAAGCAAGGGGAAGTGGTATACGTGATTGTTCAAGAAAAAATGAAGTATATACGCCTCTTGCAGTGGGACAACATGCGTGTATACATAGTTGTCAAGGTAAAAAGGGCGTATATCTTTTAAAACAAGGCTAGGCAAGGGTAAAAAGATGAAAAACTCAGACCCAGAGTGAACAGACTCTGTCCAACTGTGATACGACAAGAAACACAAAGGAAAAAGAGAAATGTAAGAAGGAAAAATACTTCAACCCTTAGAAGGAAGATCTCTCCCCAGTGGACTCGCCAATTCTATTACAAGGGAAAAACTCTCTATGGCCAAGGGTAAACCACAATAGACATGTATGACTGCAGAAATCAACTCAATTCCAACATGTGCTATATAAACTAATGTGCAATATGAGGAAGAAACCTACCTCGATCCAATCGTTTGATGTTGTTCCACCGTTGAGCACTTTGACCCAAAGCTTTACACCTGCAAGAAGTTCTCAAGAAACAAGCGATGCAAGTATATAGTGACGAAAATGAGTTAGCACATAAGATAGCACAATCCATTAATAAACATTACAAACATGCCCATGGATAATAATCATATATTTGCAAGATATCGATAGGACGGGAAATGAGTATTTCTATTAATAATTGATCAATAGAAGTATCAACATTACAGACTTCCGTGTCGACACGGTTCGAAACCAAGAAACCAAGTTCCTTCCAACTGGGTCTCCACCACTTCAATCCTCCACCAAAGGAAAGTTCATAGCAAAGAGGTAATGTGGTCCTCTCGAAAATCAAGAAAGAGATTGGGGGTTGAACACTGTGTTCAGACTTGAGGGACAAAGGGATGTAGACTCAATATGAAGTAATTTCTCCAGAGTAACTTTTCTCTCAAAGTTGAATGCTTTCTCCTCTTTTTCCATAGCTCGAAATTGTGCTCTTATAACCTCCAGAATGCAATTGAAGGTCTGAGTCAGAACGTTTCCAATATATGTAAGGCCAAAGATCAGAGATCTTTTGTCGTGACATGGAAACCCAACCTCATTTTGTATTTTATGGCACAAATCCTGATATACGTGAGTTGTAGTGGAGCAACAAGCATATACGCATCTTGCAAAGTAGTTAGGGAGCGTATATGTGGAAAAATATATATTTTGGCTCTAGATTTATCAAAAATGGGTTGATAAGTCTGCATAGGGAAATGGAAAATGGCCCTCTGTGCAAGATATCAATGGTGAGGCAAATCTTGCTATAACACTTCCTTCCTACATGCCTTTCCAAATCACTATGCAAGTTTTCGATAAGATCATGCATCACACTATTGTTGATGAAGGCACTTCAGTTAACATTATATTCTCAACTTCTTGGAAAGCTATGGATTCCCCTCAGCTTGTGCCAACTACCCATCATTTGTTGGATTTTAATAGAAGATCCAATGAACCTTTGGGGATCCTTCCTCAGCTACCCATCACCTTAGGAGGGAAAATTGTCTATATCGATGTTATGGTAGTTCAAGTTCCCTTGGACTTTAATTTACTCCTTGGGTGGGACTGTGTCTATGTTATGAAAGTTGCCGTGTCCACACTCTTTCAAGTGATGCATTTCCCTCATAATGGAAACATTGTGACCATGACCAACTTTCGTTCATTAGTCTTCATATGACTACCGACCATCTGAATTCCCTGAATGTTCCTTATCCGAAAGTGATATCCCTTCTACCATAGGTTAATTATGTGGTATCATGTCCCATGCGTTCAACTGCTAATGAGAAGGAGCCTCTCACTGTATGCTCGACTTCTTTAGACTCTGATCTGATAGTTGACATGGTGAACCCTTCAATGGGGGATTTGGAGCCTGATCTTTCCCCTATTACCCCTATTGAGTCTCTTGACATACATTCTTTCTAGAGAATTGTCCTTTTGTCCGACGAAGACCTCTTGGAATCCATGGTCAAGATAACCATGAGCATAGTTTGCTTTATATTTCAATCTCATTAAAAAATGAAACAAATAACCATGAGCATAGTTTGATTTTTGTGTCAAGCTCGTTAAAAAATGAAATAGATAACCATGAGAATAGTTTTCTTTCTGTGTCAAGCTCGTTAAAAAATAAAACAGATAACCATGAGCATAGTTCACTTTCTATGTCAATATCGTTAAAAAATGAAACAAATAACCATGAGCATAGTTCACTTTCTGTGTCAAGCTCGTTAAAAAATGAAACTGATAACCACGAGCATATTTAATTGTCTATGTTAAGCTCATTAAAAAATGAATAGACCCCCCTCCAATTGAGTCAAGTCTTCCACTAGATCTACTACCTAAAACTTCACTTCCTCCTCCTGTGTCAGTTGATCCTTTTTCTTCCTCCCTCTCTGGTGAACCTATTCCTATTAGTAGCCAAGATTCTAATTAGTTGCAGAAGAAGAGTCAACGAATGAAACCAAGATTGGGGGACATGTCTCCAACCTCTGTACATCATTATAGAGTTAATCCGCTAGATTCTACTGATAATTCTTGGGGAAAAGTACCAACCTTTAGACATCATGTTAGGAAAAAACCTGTCAATGAGTATCACTCAAAGTACCAACCTATGGACATCACGTTGGGAAGAAACCCGTCAATGGGTATCATTCTGAGCATAGTTCATTTTCGGTTTCAGGCTCATTAAAATATGGAACCAACTCCGAGCATAATTGATTTTCAGATTCAAGCTCATTAAAAAATGAAACCAACCCCGAGTATAGTTTCATTCTATGTTTCAATCTCGTTAAAAAATGAAGCAGACATTCCGAGCATAGTTCATTCTTTGTTTCAAGCTCGTTACAAAATGAAGCAAACATCTTATTTTATTCTTAATGGTTGTGCTTGCTACTGCTTCTTTGCTATTTTTTTTTCTTGCTTGCTTATGGCCATTACAATTATGCTTCACACTAACCATTCACATCACACTGCTCCCATTTTGCAGTTACCCTCTAGAGACACATGCTATTGTGAGTGGTCCTCTCTTGCCATGCCTATTTTCTACTCCCTATCACAATCATTTCTTAGGAGTCATTATGTCCATTGGAACTTAGTTGCATGCCACTTGTTCGCTCTAGACGAGCTTAGTCTTTGTTCATTCTCATGCTCGTAAATACGTGAGAATAAATTACCGAGTATACTTTTATCACTTTTTTGGGCTTGTAAAAATTATATGAAAAATGAACTCTTTGGAGTCTCCTTTAAGCTCTTTTCAGACTCTTTAAACATGAAAAGATATTCGAGCTATATTGTTTCCTTTCACACTTGTTAAAAGGATTTTAAAGAGCATCTATTCAATGTAAGTTTAACCCTTTTTCAGATCAGATGGACTAATTATGAAAAAATAATAATCTAGTTAAACTTTGCTAGAAGAGTTCTCCCTTGTATTATTTTATACTTTTTCGGGCTCATGGGACTAAATTTACGAAAAATAACAACCCTATAGTCTTATTTAAGTTCTTTTCAGTCTCTCTAAATGTGAAAATACCGTTGAGTTTATCTTCCTTGGGCTCATAAAATTATACATTGAAGGACCCATATAGGATCGAACCCCTCCTTCTTCGTGTTCATTAAACATGTGATGAGGGGCTCATTGAAGATGAGCTATATTGAGAATTTTTAATCCTCCTCAAGCTCGTTAAAAAACAAAGAGGTACTTGTCATTCATGGTGGGGGGAAACTTTAGGGAAGTGGGTCAGCTTTTTGGAAAACATTATGGCAGTTGTTTTTTGTTGCCCTTGAACATGGCACTTGTTTGCATCTTGTCTTACAGTTGGGTAATTTGTTTGTCTCTGAGTCATACAAATCCTATGAGTCATTATAATCCTTCAACACACTCAAAGAGTGCCCCAATTATTGTTGCACTATGTTTTGGTATATATCTCATCGAGTCAATGTTTCCAAGTCATTTGTCGTGCCTCACAATGTTTAAGGGAAGTTTCAAACCAAATCAACCACTCTACATATTACCAACCTTCATCCTCATGTCAATTTGTGCTCATTTGATCTATTATCTTACATCACTTTCCTGTGTCTGTTTCATGTCGATGATGGGGGACACATCATGGCCTTCCTTCAATGAGTCTATTCATGTGGACATCAACACATTATCTTGGAATTAGAATTAGAAACCAATTAGTACCTTGGAACCTGCATGCCCCAATGGTAGGTCTCCTCACTTTCGATAGTAAGTTTACATCAATGGCCTATAATCGAATAATTCCACGAATGTTCAACTTCAGTTAATTTATTCACATTTTCTGGAATGTACTAGGGTATCTTGGGAGTCATTGTCATCATTGGTGATTTCCCTCACACTTGTTAATGATATACATTAATGACCAGTAATCAAGCGGTTTCTACCATGTTTGACAT
This sequence comes from Picea sitchensis, assembly GCA_010110895.2. Classification (NCBI taxonomy): domain Eukaryota; kingdom Viridiplantae; phylum Streptophyta; class Pinopsida; order Pinales; family Pinaceae; genus Picea; species Picea sitchensis. The sequence goes on along the minus strand of SNQJ01S0078969.1, from coordinate 56,494 downwards.
CAACACAACTATTCATGTGGCTAGAATCACTCCATTTTGAGATTGGGACAATGACCCTAGGAACCACTTAGGCACTCACCTTTGCTATGTGCCTCACCCAGGTTGCGATGGGCATTATTTGATTACTTAGAATATTCCAGTATGGTCATCATGTTGGAGATATCATTGACATATATTTTTTCACATAGATTTACTTTGTATTGGTCCATGGCTATGCTTTTGTCATATCATAGCTCCACTATGTATTATTTTATGGCTACGACCTGATCGAGTCATGGAGGTATGGATCCACATTGTATTTTTGGTGTCTATATCCTTAGTCAATGCTTTCATGGACTCACAATGTATTGGTTGATGACCATGCTTTGAGTCAGTTTATTCAGAGCATGGGTATTCTTACCTTGGAGATGATACATATATACTATTTGATGTTTGTTTGTAGCTTCCACCCAACTCTCCTATTCTAGCACCCTTACATACATGTTTTTGTAAAGTGTTTCAACCATTAGTTTCTCTTATGACCTCACACTTTAGGGGGCATCTGTTACATACCTATTTGTCACACTACCAAGTGTCACACTTTCATCACCATAGTGTCTCACTTAAGTGTCACACTTTACCAAATGTCACAATTTCATCATCATGTGGGAGTGTTTGTCATAATCCTTACACATGTTGGAAGGGAAACCTATCATTTGGAGGTAGAAAAACCATCTTTCACCTTGAAATTTTGGCCTTTTTTTAGTTTCATCACCCCCTTCCCATATGCAGAGGAGTGATGAACCCTTGTCATCACTCCTTGAACAATTTTAGGGGAGTGATACTATCACCCCGTGCTCAGTTCTAGGGGGGAAATGAAGTGGTTGCAACCATTATGCCTTATTTGGAGAGGTTTTTTCTGGGAGATTTCAGCTGGTTATGGGTTGATTTGAGCTACCCTCTATCCAAGTCAAGGTCAATCTTATCTATTAAGATAAATCCTCATTTGATCCTATCCTCTCCTCAAAATTGTCCTATGGTTGTTATGCCTCAACTCCTATATAATGAAGTCCATTCTTGGGTGAGGGGGCGGGGGGGGGAACTTGGAAGTGTCATATTGTTGGTCTTGTGACATTCAAAGGGATGGAAAGGAGATCTTGGAGTAGTTGTTGCAACATCGACATCAAGTTTGTAAATGATTCATTACTCATTGCTTTCCATATAATATAACTGGGCATATTCCTCTTATGCATATGTTGTTCATCATATGCATGTTTATTTCTGCCTAATTCATTATATATATATATATATCTATTTTTCTTAACAAAATATTGTGGAAGAAAGAAGTATTGTTTTGTTCCTTGCAGGATTACTCTTGTACCAAGAGCTTGGACATCAAGATCAAGGGCTGGAGTAGAGAGGACAACTAACGAAAGGAGGTAGGTCATCTATCTCATTTTTTCATCTTCCCTTATTGTTTTGTCTCTGGGCATAGAGTATATTTAAGGGGAAAGTAGGTAACCATTTGTTACCTTCTGTCTTGGATCAAAGGAGTCTTGATCCAAGGGGGATTTCACCTATTCACAGGGGAAACTTTTCTACAACACTTAGCCCCCAATCAGTGTTAGCTAATGGCATGCAAGGAACCTGCGAGTCAAAATGAAACCCCCCTCATTCAAGGATGTTTTGTTAGGGTAGGAAGGAAAGGCTAAGGTAATGGGGGGTGCATGAAAAGAGAAGGTTGATGCTCTGGATATAAGTGTATAGAAATAGAGAAAGCGAATAAGTATTATATATTTGAGCAATAGAAACAAGATCAAACAAGAAGATTTCCTAGCTAAGGTAATCGAAAACCCCAAATATGAAGTTACATCAATCAGGGTCAGGGGTTACATACAATAAATGAAAGATCATGTTTTCATGGTGAATTTTAGGGGATTTTAAACCTCAACAAAAGCTTTAATCTCATGGAAACCCAAAGGATAGGTGGATCTGAAGCTAGGGTCCAAGGGTTTCTTTATTTCCATTTTCAGAAGTGTTGAAGATGGAGTAAGGGTCTTTGATGAAGTGCCATACTTATTTAATTATGTAGGATCACATATAAGGCTTTGGATGGATAAATTTATCCCAAAAATGAATATTTCACACCAGCTCTAGTGTGGATTCAATTATACTCACTCCTTAATAATTTTTGGATGAATAAATCTTGGGGGGAATAGGAAATATGTTGTGATGCTTTGTCAAAACCTCAAAAATCACTATAAAAAGTAGATATATTGTTTTATGCAACAATTTGTTTTTATATGAATGTTTTGGGAGATCTCCAAGATTCAAAATGGTTTCAAACCCTAGACTACAAACACATACCTTTCCATTGGAGGAAATTCCACAAGAACGACCATGTTCTTAAGGACCACCCTCTAAATACCACAACTAACCTCAATAATCATGAGGAAGGGGCTGACAAGGAAGGTTTTGTTAAGGTTCCAAATAAAAGAGAGTTTGGCAAAAAAACTTTACCTAAGAAAACAACAATAATCCCAAAGTAACTAATATTTTTTAGACTTTAGTGGAAGAACAAGATCCCATAGAGATAAAATCATGAGTGGAAGCATCAACAACAAAGGAAAATATGCCTCCCACAACCAATCTAAGTGAGGAAAAGAATATACAAAAGGAGGCAAGACTAGAACCAATAGATGGAGATTCATAAGTCAATGTAGATCTAGAAATCGGTGATGAGGAAGAGGACAACTCCAATTTAGAGGAGGAGTCAGAACCAACAAAGAATATGAACATACAAAAAATAGATCTATYGACACTCGATGGATTATACAAAGAAAAAATAATAACAAATATATTAGAAAAATATATTCAAGTCTTATAAAGAGAAMTCTTGAAAGTGAAAGACAAAATTGATTCATCCACACAAAATCAAGGGGCCTCATCGGGTCTAGAAATGAAAACAACACAACTCAAACCACACAAAAAATAGTGCGGGAAGAAAAAAAAGAGGTAGAAAATCYAGGAAGCAAAAAATCAAAGAGTAAGTTTCCCACACAGTCTCCACTTAGTGAACCTATGGCTAAGCATGTGTGCTCATGGGATATTAAAMAATACCTATAATTTCACTAGATATTGAAAAATAACCCCCAAAATTGAACCCCCCTCCCAATACATCTTTCCAATTTAAACAACCCTATTTTTACTAGATATCCCTTATTTTTACCAGATACCCTTTTTATATCCCTCRTAATCCACATCCCTTCTACAATAGCTACAACACTTTGAATCTATTTTCACAATTTAAAAACCCCCTTTATGAACAAACGTGATAAGATATTGGTCAAAAAGGTGAATCCCCCATGAAGTTTCCCAAATACTAGACTTTGGACAAGTGTCAACTATATCAGATAAGTACTTCATCACTCAACCTAAAGTTTAACTATGAATATCACATAATAGAACATAAGAGGGGTTAAATTTAAGGGTAAGTAAAGGTTGATCAAGAGAAATATCATGAAAGACAAACCCACCATTTTTATGATTCAATAAATTAAGTGTGATAGGGAAGTAATGGAAAACAATTGCCTCGTGATGCTGAAAGGGTTGTGCTTTAGTATCTATTAGTGTGGATGGTTTCTCAAGAGGTCTATCCATTCTGTAGAATCTATCCATGATAGTGCTATAAAACTTCATAACATCAAGACAAACTATCTATGGAAGTTTCAAGGACATTGGATCGATAATGGAAGTTATCATTACTAATGTTTATGGACCCAATATTATGCTTGCAAAACTAGATTTTATAGAGATAATGTGGAACAAAGGTTTAGCAATAGGTTAGAATCATTGGATTATTGGATGGACCTTTAATATAATAACCTCATTGAGTGAAAAAAGGGGAGGCACAAGGTGACCAAATGAGGATAGTGCTCTCTTAGAAAACCTCATTTTAGAGATAAAATTGGTAGATATGAAAACCAAGAATAGTTGTCACACGTAGAATAAGAGAAGAGGGGTTGAGCATAAAATCGCGGTAAGGTTAGACCACTTCCTCATATAGTAATCCCTTATCCAATCAGGAGCTGCATTCGAAGAAGAAATTTTACTAGGAGTGGGATTGAATCATTGACCCATAAGCCTAACTTAGAACACTCTGGGGCCACCCAAATCAAAACCCTTTAGATTTGAAAAATTCTAGCTTGATCACCATGACCTCAAAGAAAATATAAAATAGTGGTGGAAGGAGGCAGATCCATTAAAGGGATCATCGATATATTGAGTTCAACAACAACTTAAAATTTTGAATTTCAAATTAAATCTTTGGAACAAAACTATATTTGGAAGCCAAAATGGAATAGGTTCAGATTGCCATCATAAATGAATGTATGAGTGATGATCTCAAAAGCAAAGAGAACAATTTTAAAGAACATAACGAAATAAGGCTGAAGCAAGAAGAAATATTGTGGAGGAAAAAATGTAGAATGATATGGCTTAAGGAAGGAGACAAAAATACCAGATTTTTCCACAACTTAATGATCAACCGCAAGCACCATAATAAAATTGTTTCCCTGCAAAGTGACAATGGAGAGAAACTGGATGAACACGGTGATATTGAAAAAGAACTCAAATATTATTATCTCTAGCTCCTCTTAGAGATAATAGTTGATAGGTAGTAGGCCATAAATTCCATATTAAACCACATCCCTCGACTTGGAACTCAATAATAGAGTGCAAGCCTCATGAGATAATTCACCTTGGAGGAAATCGAAAAAACAATTATGGAAATAATAACAAGAAAGTTACCTAGTCCTAATGGGTTCACTACAAAATTCTTCCAAAAATGTTGGGAAATCATTGGTGTAGATGTATGGAGAGTGGTGGATGAATCAAGAGCCTCGCAAGAAATCCTTCAAGTATTTAATTCCACCTTTCTCACTCTCATACCCAAGGAAGACATGGCTAAGTCCTCAAACAAGTTCATACCTATSTCACTATGCARTGTGATATATAAGATCATATCCTTGAAGGTCATAGCTAGTAGGCKAAATCCACTCATGTCCCATATAACTTCACATGAGGAAGGGGGATATATTGAGGGGTGACAAATTATTTATGGCATCATTATTTTGTGTGTTTGTGCTTATTTAGAATCTRCTGCAAGTTATCTCAAATTTTGGTTTTGGGTTGGAAAAACTAAGGGCTCAAGCAATTGCTAGTATTTATCGCTTACCTTAGAAGGAATTAGTGGATATCATGACCAAACAAAAGTGGATCAGTATCGATACGAGTATCAGGAAGCAAGAGAAAGAGAAGGGAAGGTCAATCCTTTCATATTCGGGGAAGGTAGACTGAATGGAAGGATTTCTTCTCGTTGGCACCCACCCATCATAGGAATCATGATTCATAGTTGGGGTTGGTCCTAAGTGTTGCAAGTGATCATAGGGATCATCACCTGCAGAGAGCACCAAAGAGACAGTCAATAGCGAAGCTACAAGGTACTTCAAAGCTTTCGATTAAGGTTATTTTTCCTATTTTAATTATATCTGTGACTGGGTTCTATGCAATATAGAAAAAAAGCAGGTAAAATTGCTTAGACAAAGGGTCTCACAATCGTGGAACTCCACCATGAAACCTTTGGTTGGATAAAATACTACCTGCATATATGGTGGTAAGTTCATTGTGGAAAAATATGTATCATGTTGAACTAATGTATGAAAACACAATTTAATGTATGAAAAATTGCAAGAAAAATAATCCACTTTGTTGTAGAATATACCTGGTAAGGAAAAATACTCCACCTTGAAGCATCTAGTTGCATATAATACTACCTGGTTTGGTTGTAGAGAATATGCCTAGTAAAAAGAGAAAAAAGAGTGAAGAATGCACTTATAAAATTAAAACTGTTGTAAACTGCAAACTATTGATGGTGAAAGGATAAAGTCTTTTTCATTTTGGTGGTGAAACACATGGGCACCATGCCAAGAGCCAAGCAAAGGCAATGAGTGACAAGGCACAGAGACAATGTGTGACAAGGTGGAAACTGGGCATTCCAATAAACATTGGAGAAGCTTTAAGATTAAGAAAACGATACAGTTTTACATTTAATGTCGGGAAGTAATGCTAGAATTAATTCTAGCATTACTTGAACTTGAAAAAATTAATCATCAAATATGCACTTTAAACTCCTTTTAAGCTAAGATATGGTCCGGTTATGCCTCAGGAAGAGGCCAAATATGACCACAAACTAAAAAGTTAGAGTAAAAATTGAAATGTGAGTTGCAAAATTTTATGGATCCCTCAAAACTTACTTTAAAATTGTTAGTTTGCATTGGTTTGCGTGCAACTACTGGAAAAATGATTACTAATAGTCCCTCAACCCCAAGGGCAGGGACTAATGATGGTGAACAATCACCTTTCGATATAAACACACTCAATACCCAAGCTTTAGTTGTGATATATATATATATATATAAATAGTGGAAATGTCCATCTAGAAATATCAAAATTATATAAAATAGCTTTACACAAAAATACACATGCATATTTAAATTTTAAAGGAGTTGGATCCATTAATAAGAAATGATAAGTTTTTCTTTAATGCTCACAATTCAATGTTCATGAGGGTGTTCAGCTCTTGAGGTTCCCTTAGGGTACCCCGAGGTAGTGGTTGAACATATAGTTTGTAATGTTCCCAAGTGGATTTGCTTGGAACATTTAATTTTTTATGTTTTTTGGTTGTGGTATTTTGTCAAATGGATTGTGAGTTTTCCTTCTCAATTGTGCTAAGATGGTTTTATTGAGATTTGTAACAAGTAAATGATAGAGATATAGCAAAGACATATACACAACGATATGAAAAATAAGTAACACAAGAAATAGCCACAAATACCTCATATTTGAGTTTATTTAATTATATAGTTGACCTCATACAATAGTAGAGCAGATCTGGAATACATATAGCAGAATAATGAGTGTGGATGATCATGCCTCCAAAGTACAATAGAAAGAATAAGATATGAGCTCCCAAGAGCCTCCCCAAGCCGAATACCAAATATCTCCAAGATCAACTCTTTCCCTTTGTTGTAGGTGACGTCTTGTCTAGCAAAGTGCACCCTCTCTGGCTGAAGCAAGCTAAGAATTCGACCTCCAAGAATATGACCACCAAACCATTGAAACCAACTGCCAATTTGTAGATCAGGTGATTGGAAACTCCTATGATAAATCTCCTAGCTGTTGGGAGTGATCTCACACTCCAAATCACTAGATCCAATATGAATAATTCACCCTCCTTAAGAGAAATGTGCCCCACTGGATAATAGAATGAATATGCAGAAGCATACCCTCATACACTGACGAAAAATGGCGCTAGGGTGGTAGAAACCACTCCTGGAAGGATCTCTACTATAGATCTAGTCTCCCTAATCCAAATCGAATCTCTCCTCCACAACTAATACACCCAACCTGCAAAAAACCTTCATAAATGTGCCCTTCCCTCTTCTTCCCTATAGAAATGGTGCTTGTAGCTGAATAAAAACTAAACTAGAATGGCAAGGGAGAAATATTTCACCTCCTTGGCCAAGCTTGGATCAAGAACAAGAGAATATTTCACTCCCTTGTTGACCTATAGGGTTTATTGAGTTAAAACCCTCAAAACACCCAAGTACCATGGGCTCTCTAGCTAAGAAGCCAAACATCAAAATATCAAATAACATAGTGAGAGAATAAAAGCCCCTATCTCTCTTGTATACAACTGTTCAACATTTCTCTCCAAGTGAATTTTACTTTACTTTTAATATTCCTTCATAAAATCACTTTATTAATTAATTCACCTTTTTCCTCTAAAAAGTGATTAATTTGTCCTTATGGCTTCTTCGACCACTGAAAGTCACTTTTCATCATTTTATCCTGTAGTGATCTTCCTCCCAATTCCGATGAGTTATTACACTAAGATGTTTCTTCAAGTATTATGCCCAAAATGACCTCCTTAGTGAATTTAATTAAAATATGCTCCATAATAATTCAAAATTACTGAATTTGTCGGAATGAAAAAAAAACAAAGACAAGTCATGTGGAATGGATCTTGATGATGAAATGTGGTGAATAATGTAATTCGACCCCATAAATCTCCTCAATACCTTCTGAACTCACTACCACCCCCAATTGGCTACCCTGGCAGGCATCCCACTCTGTAACATAAAAAAATC
>SNQJ01S0078969.1:30351-41907 GCA_010110895.2 Picea sitchensis | reverse complement strand
CATTCATGATTAATGTTAAAAAAGACTCTGGAGCTTCATTGTAATAATTTTTCTCATACGGATGAGCATAGAAGCCACATCTGTTCTCAAAGATAGATACCACCATTCGAGCAAGTTGTTTTCAATTCTGTAGTTTTGCAGTTTCAACCTATTTTATTTATTCAATAGAAGTTATTGTTCACTAGATATTTGTTCTTTGTATCTGTGTGTTATTTTATTGAGTTCGTTATTTATTTCATTCCTCTCATAAATCCATATCAATCGAGGCCCTCCAACAATGATCTGTCATCAATGCATGTGTATCATCAATGTGTTTAATGGTTGCCATGATCATGTCCTCGCTGACTCTCAGTTGTCTTGTCAAGTGTCGTGACTCCTGATCACTATCCTGTTGAGGTGATACCTCACGACTCCTACTTCTTATGTCAACAATGGAATCCCCATCAACAAACTCCTTAAGAGATAAGGCATTGTACTTTCCATTATCTGCTATGCTATTGACTCCTCATGTAAGCCATTGTACATCATCACCTATGGCTACCTCCATCTGAACCACCCTATATCATGTATGTACAGTTGTATCCTCCTGTGCACTCACCCTACTAATATCATCTGCGCCCAGATCTCATAAAGATGTGTCCAAATGTGTGATATGGTCATCCTGACCAACAAAGAAATCATCCTCGTCATTATAGACTGGTGTCGGAAGTAAGTATCCCATCAACATGTTGGTCTCTCCAAAATGATCTATCAATGGACTCCCCAAAAGAGGTGACTCACTCTCCTCATATTGATAGGTATGCATATAGTCATTTGTCTCCAAGTCGTGCTTCTCCTCCTGGGCCTGCATATCCATATGTCCCTTGTGTTCAATCACTACACAAGGCTCCTCTACCATATCTGGAATGCCACTAATATCCTCATGTGATGTGTCTAGCATAAGTGACTGGGAAGATAAGGAATGTGTCATGCTCAACTCCATAGGAGAATCATTATCCCCCACGCATGACCTCATATCAACACCCAAAGGTGGATCACCCAATCTTCGATCCTCCTCCTAACTAGGTGTTTCCATGGCTAAACCCTCACAAGTATCACCACTATGGTGAAGTGTTGAGTCCTCAACACTTTCCAATCGTAAAACTGAAGCACATGCGCTATCACCCTGACTCTATAACTTTCCATTAGATGTGTAGGAATCCTAGAAATACTCTAACGGGGCATCTAAGGCCACATCCTCATACACATCCTCCTCATCACTGTTGTAGTACACCTCAATGTAATGCACTCTCCCTTTACCCTTGCATCTGTGATCTGACTCCCAAGGCTCTTTGCAACTGTAGAAAATTTCCTTGCTCCTAATGGTTGTAGACTCAATATGTGATCCTTTCAATCTGCTAGCATGTGGTGATGTATCTACCCTCCTGACTTCTTTGTCTCTGATTTCCCCTGCTCTTCTGCTCCAACAATTGACTTCTTCCATCTTCTTGGCCCATAATGCAATCTCATCTTTAATCCACCTAGGATTTTTGATGGATACAAACTGTTGGAATGTTACTTGAGCCCTAAATGTCTCACTAAGGGCTTGATATTCGTCATCAAAATATATAATCTCCTTTGCAAAATCCATTTCTCCTCTAGGTCATTAATGTTTATCACAGACTAGCGAAGGAATTCACATTGATACCACTATAATGTTTCCAAGTGGATTTTCTTGGAACATTTAAGTTTTTATGTTTTCTGGTTGTGGTATTTTGTCAAACAGTTTGTGAGTTTTCCTTCTCAATTGCGCTAGGATGGTTTTATTGCGTTTTGCAGCAAGTAACTGATAGAGATATAACAAAGACATATACACAACGAGATGCAAGAGGAGCAACATAAGAAACAACCACAAATACCTCAGATATGAGTTTATATAATTATATAGCTTACCTCATACAATAGTAGAGCAAATATGGAATACATATAGAAGAATAATGAGTGTGGTTGATCATGCTTCCAAAGTACAATAGAAAGAAGAAGATATGAGCTCCCAAGATCCTCCCCAAGGTGAATACCAAAGATCTCCATGACCAACTCTTTCCCTTTGTTGTAGGTGATGTTTTCTTTAGCAAAGTGCATTCTCTCTGATTGGAGCAAGTTAAGAATTCAGCCTCCAAGATTATGACCACCAAACCACTGGAACCAACTACCAATATGTAGATCATGTGATTGGAAACTCTTGTAATGAATCTCCTAGATTTTGGGAGTGATCTCACACTCCAAATCACTAGATCCAATATGAATAATGCACCCTCCTGAAGAGAAATGCGCCCCACTGGATAATAGAATGAATATGCAGAAGAATACCCTCATACATTGCTGCAAAATGGTGCTATGGTGGCCATAATGACTCATGGAAGGATCTCTACTATATATCTAGTCTCCCTAAGCCAAATCAAATCTCTCCTCCCAACTGATGTGCCCAAGCTGCAAAAAACCTTCAAAAATGTGCCATTGTCTCCTCTTCCCTGTAGAAATGGTGCATGTAGCTGAATATAAATTGAACTAGAATGGTGAGGGAGGAATATTTCACCTCCATGGCCAAGCTTGGATCAAGAACAGGAGAATCTTTCACTCCCTTGTTGACCTCTAGGCTTTATTTAGTCAAAACCCTCAAACCCCCCAAGTACCATGGGCTCTCTAGCTAAGAAACCAAACATTAGAATATCAAATAACATAATGAGAGAATATAATCCCCTATCTCTCTTTTATACCCCTATTCAACTTTTCTCTCCAAGTGATTTTTACTTTACTTCTAATATTCCTTCATAAAATCACTTTATTAATTAATTCACCTTTTTTTCCTCTAAAAAGTGATTACTTTGTCCTTATGGCTTCTCTGGCCACTGAAAGTCATTTTTCATCATCTTATCCTGTAGTGCTCTTCCTCCTGATTCCGATGAGCTATTACACTAATGTGTTTCTTCAAGTATTATGCCCAAAATGACCTCCTTAGTGAATTTAATTAAAATATGCTCCATAATAACTCAAAATTACGGAAATCGTCGGAATGCAACGAAACCAAAGACAAGTTGTGCGAAATGGATCCTGATGATTAAATATGGTGAATAATGTAAGTCGGCCCCATAAAGCTCCTCAATACCTCCTAAACTCACTATCTCCCCCAACTGGCTACACTGGCAGTTATCCCACTCTGTRACATAAAATAATCCAAAAATGGGGACATTACATAGTTKTACCCAAAGGGATTATATTGAATGATGTTGTAATGCATTCACAKATAAGTGGACCAAAACCCATCTACTTGTCATCGTTAAGACCAAAAACTAACTGTTGCGACCCTGTTAAGGACACATTTTTTTTATTGTAGTGATTGGAATGGCTATGTTAGTGGAGAAGGCCCCTTATGCATAACTAGGGTTCTTGTTCTACCCATTTACACAAAGGAAGAGATATTTGCATAGGAAAACTAAGAGAATTTGAGTGGAACCTACATGTCATCTATGAGAAATGTCAAAGTTGTGGAATATTCTATGCACATCAATAGAGTCTTGGGGCATAAAGTCATTCAAGGAATTGCTTAGCTCACATGTTCTAGTAGCATCGAAGCCACGAGAAGGCTTAAAGATTAGTGGCGCCCAATTTATTGTGGGGAATAATGATTCTCTAGTAATTTGCCTCTAAGTAGAACAAATCCAAGAAAATATTGAATGCTAGTTGGAGTTGGCATTGGTTCATCAATTTAATGGTTTATAGCCACCAACCAATTTGCTTATGGTATGGTTGAGAGCCAACTCAGGAGGAGATTTTACTATCATATTTTGGGACAAGGGTCTCTTTATTATCTTGTTTTTGAACCAAGTTGAGAAGCAACATATTTTAAATGGAGGCCCATGGTTTTAGGATTTGACAAGCCTCTTCCTTGCCCCTTGTTCTCTAGAGTTTAAACCTATTAACAATGTCAATCTCATTGACTTTGGTTTGGGTAAGGCTCCCAAATCTACCTAAGCATTTTTTGGAAGGTTTTATCCAAATCAAGAAATCCCTTGGGAATTACATTGTGATGATGGAGATAAAGAGGAAGATGATTTATTCTCCTTTGTAAGAATTTGTGTAGAACTAGATTTTAGTAAAGGGCTCTCAAACATGGCATCATTGGAATGGGAAGGATCTCAATGGCTCTAGGATTTATTATATAAAAGAATTGCCTTCTTGATCTGTAAACTGTCATGGATATTCCACTAGAATAGTTCGTCATAACAAATCTTACCTTAGATATTGGATTTAATATTACTAGCATAGCACTCAAAAGTATAGAAATAATTGAAACTGAAATGAAAGAAACAAGAAATGAACACACCATCCACATAAGTGAACACAAGATGTGACTTGGAAGACCCACTATGAGAGAAAACCTAGTTAGAAGGTGTGGTATACGCTCTGATGTTTTTGTCAATTATTAACCACAAGTACAAAGAAAGGGACACTCACTATGGAGTTGTCATGGACATTATGGCCTGAATGACTACTACATAATCTTATACCTCCTCCATTATTTTTTAATATCCCACTCCTAGATGCTTTTCTCAACTATGGAACAATAAAAATACCAAAAGAATGAAACCCCTTCCTTTCCTAGTGACCTAGTATTTAACATAGCCTAATAGCCATCTAGGGTTAGGGTTAGGGTTAGGGTTTTTGCATGCGTGAGCCCTTAATTAGTGTTATGATTTTGGACCCTATAGAATATTCTTGAAATTCCACACATGAATAGTGCCACATGTGTGAGCAATAGGGACTATCGAATCGGTACCATGGTGGTCAATAGTTTAGGTAAATTTTGCATACAAACTCTGATTGAGGTGATTTTCACACTGTTGGAAAACTTACAGTGTGTAGAATAATGTTGAGAGGTTGAGCAATGCTCATAAAATTTTGACCCCAAAAAACGTTGCTTGATGCCTCAAACCAACTCTGAAAGTTTTTGAACCCCAAATCACCAAACTAGGACCTACTCCTAAAATGGGCCCTGCAAACCAATTCCTCTAATTTTTCCACTCAAAAAGTACCGAGGTAGATGACAAATTATATAATGCTCTACTCCATATTACTTCCATTGTTGAGTATGCAAGGAAATCGATCTCTAAATGCCAATGTGTCCTAAGCAAGTTGAAACTTTATTTACCCTCTAAAATCTTACTTAGAGGAGTAAACTTAAAAAGCATAAGGTAATCCATGCTTCACTTGATGATTTCCAACTAGTCAAAAGGAAAAGAAAAAGGTTTAGATGGGGAAGTATACATATCATCTCCACAAAATAAAAAAGAAAATATCAAGAAGAAGCCCTTAAAAAATAAAAAAATCCCCCAAAGAAAATAGATCCAATGTTAGTGGCATCAATCCCAATTGAACAAAATCTCAATGACCACTGAGCAAACCCATCCCTTGAAACCCCATAATGGAAAACCCCCTTCCGTAGGGGAAATAACTAAAAGGTTGGATATATATAAGAAAAACACAAAGAAAGCAAGATCTTGCATGGCGAGTGGACATATGAACTGGATTTGGCATTTGTTACTTTTTAAGGAAAGCCTAAAACAAGTGTACATCAAGCTGGCCACTCTGGAGACCAACCTACGAACAAAGATCCATCCAACAAACAAAGATCCAAGTAAAGGAAATACAATTAAGGTTGGGATTTTTTTTTAATTGTTCAAGTATGTGTTGTTTCTATGCTCTCTTTTGTAACCAATACGTTAAGCTCTATTTATGTAACATAAAAAAGGAAAGAAAATATACAAAGAGGAGGAATCAAAAGTGTTTGGAATTTTGAGAGGGAGCTCAGTTTTAAATATTAAGTCTCTATAAGAAAGTTGAACGAGAAAGAACACAACTCTTACAAATGACAATTTCTATTGGAAAAAAAATACACATATTTACCAAAAAGTATATAGAACTTCATTAAAAATAAATATTTAATGCATATTTAAAAGTTATATATTAAACTATATAAGGTGTTGTTAGATGTTTTACTTTTAAACACTATGATAATGATTAGACAACGACTTGTTGATCAAATACTCATTGAACATTTTTTTTCAGTGAAAAAAGGACAAATAATTTTATTCATTTTAACAAAATACATTAATATATGCTTGGAGCATTCTTGTAGCTAGTAACTCCAATTTGTGTGATGTTAGGGATATTTCAAAAACCCTCTCAAAATATACAGTAAATAAATGGTCGGCCCAAAATACTTATCGAAGATAGAGGATAAAAGGATTCATTTAATTATTGGAGATTTTGCAGCCTCGTGGTGACTTATCTAGATATATTATTTTATTAATCATATGTAGAATTTAATGTGGTGATTCTTTTAACGTATATTATTTATTAATATATTAATGAGATTATGTATATTATTTATTAATATATTAATGAGATTATGTATTATAAAAAAATTATTTATATTTAAAAGTTTAGTATGTCTTTAAAATTATAATAAAGATTTTGTTTTTTATTTATATATATAAGAATAAGTTTAATTAAGTTGGAATCTGTAAATGATTCAAATTTAGGTAGCCTCAACAATGATTTAGTTAGAGAGGTAGAGAGCGTTCTAAAAGGGAGATTAAATTCAACCACCAGCCATCTAATATGAGTGTAGTCTATTTAAAAATGTTTACCATTTTGAAATAAATTTAACAATTTTTTTTAAAAAAATCAATGAACTTTCTAACAATATTTATTGGATAAAATAAAATGCAAATAAATTTCCTCTCCTCCATGTTTAAAAAAAATAAAAAATAATAATAATAATTATATAAAAATAATAATAAAATTTAACATATGTTTATGAGTCACATGATACATATGTTTATGAGTCACATGATACAGCTTTATTTATATCATATATTAAAAAACATTACAATATATGTAAAAAAAAATTCCACACAACGAATAACATTCTTGTAGTGATTGTACGAATTATGCAACAAATCCTCAAATGTGAGACGAGAGTCCAAAACATTTGTTTTGTTTTTTATAAAGTTAAAGTGAAGTTGACTTGCAACGTTCAAGTAAGTAAATTTATTATTTAAAAATTTAAATAAATAAATATTTATTTCTAAAATAAAAAGCCGTCACGTTGGTAGTAGTTGAATTGTTTGGTTGGGTAGTTTTGCCAACTCATTTGTTTGGCATTCCTTCATTGTTTTTTGGTATCTCGTTCTCAAGATGGGTGGCATGATGTTGACATAAAGTGACTTGCACAATGAAATTGAGTGCTGATATGTTTGCCGATGTCGTTTTCTTTGTGTATTATCACATCTTCCCCTTATACATATCATGTTTATAGGGTCATCATTAACGTGGTTCTCTTCAAAGATAAGGAGGAGAAGTACAGACTCCAGATTTAGGTTAACATTAAGTGCTATGTAGTGAATCATAAAATTATCACCAACTCTTGATATGTTCATTGTTTATCATATAGTTGTTGTTAGATAATTTTATAGATTGTTGTAAGGTGTTTTTTTTCATTTTTGTTTGTTTCGATAAGAATTTATATATAATTTTCAAAATAGAAACTTTTTTAGAAAAATCAAGGCCAAAATTTTCATACCTTGAAAGTGAAAATCCAGATGTGGTTAATGAATAAAAACTTGTGGGGGATAGTAAAAGGGACTGAACAATTGTCTACATATCCATATAAATTATTGGAATGGTAGAGGATAGATGATAAAGCCAAAGCTATTATTGGCCTCACTCTCTCAGACTTTGAGTTGCATTGTTAAATCTGAAAAATTCATCCAAGGAAATATGGGATAATTTGAATAAGCTATTTGGAGAAAAAGTAGTGAATCTAAAGTTTTCTTTGAAGCTATAGTGATTAAGATTCAAGATGTTACTGAAGTCACGTAAATAATACAATATCTCTCATCGGGCAATGAATTGAAGTCAAAGCTATGATAGAGGAAGAGGATGCCAAAGCCATTTTGTTAAACAAATTGCCTTCTCAATACAACAATGTCATATTTACTCTTAGTCATATGTCTTCACAAGATCTAGAAGACATGATTTCATCAATCTTAGTTGAAGAAAATAGAGCGTTTGGAAGAGATTCAAAATGAGATTCTTGGCCAAATGGCATTGTACACAAAGAAAAGGATAGGAAAGAGAATGACAAGTTAGAGTGGGATTAAGTGTTACTACTACGGAGAATGGGATTGAGCATTATTACTATGGAAAAACAAGTCACACAACAAATTATTGCAAAACCCGTGCTAATGACCTTATGAAAGGAAAACTTAAAGAGTAAGTAAATGTAGCCATTGTTGGAGATCCACTAGATACGAACAACGATGATGACCCCATTGAAGAACCAACATTGTTTTCATTTTAAGAAGCCCACACTTTGAAAATAGGGAATGATACAGTGGAAGATAAATAATTATGCAATAGTATGGGATGCTTATGGATCAGAGAAACTATGTCTCATTGGGGTTTTGAGACATGCATGTGAGGATTGTTGTTCTATAGTTCAAGGGAGATCCAAGATCTGAAAGTTCGGTATCATACCTTTATAAGGGTTATAAGGAAATTCAAGTGAAAATGGTGTCTAATGATGTTAAGAACTTGGATTACTGCTGGGAAATTATAGTTTTTGAGGAATATGGAAAAACTTGAAGGAGTCTTACTGGTTCAAGCATTATTTTAAAAGAAAAATTACCTAAAGAATGTTTGATTCTATTGTTTTACTTTTCAATAAAAGTGTTTTCTTTTAGTGAGTTTCGTTTTCCATACTATAAACCTTAAGAGAGGGTGTTAGAATATAAGACTTTTATTTGTAATAAAGTCACTATAATAACTTAAGCTAAAAGATAAGTTTTTCAAATATTATTAGTATATAGGGTTTTGGACAAATAAGACCCCTCTCAAACTCTATACAAGAGAAGTGAATCTCATTATAATAGTATGAACTATTTCCTTAATATAATATTGTGTTATTATGTATATTTATATCTCAATTTTATCTCAACTTTTAAGATTTAACAAAATGATCCATACTTATCATTTTATGTATAAAAATTCATCTTAAAACAAAATGATGGAAAACAAAAAGATTGATACTTATGTATAAAAATTCATCTTAAAACAAAATGATGGAAAACAAAAAGATTGATACTTATGTATAAAAATTCATCTTAAAACAAAATGATGGAAAACAAAAAGATTGATACTTGAAAATTCAAAGTATAATTCCACCATTATGCATAAAAACAATTCTCCCAGCAACATAAGCAAAACAATCATCCGTTAAAAATGATTAATTTTTCTTTGTCACATTCCATCATTCAATAGAAACAATAGTGATCAAAAGTGGAATGACTGAAGGTAAAAAAATTAAGCCCCATTCTTCAACTCTCGCAAGTTTTCCGTTCTATTCAAGAAGAAGTGGAATAATTGAGTGGCCAAAGTGACTTTTTGCCATTTTGTCTATAAAAAATACTTTGGAGTGTGAAGTTGATAATTTGTAGGAAGCACATTGTGACACAATAAGTATTGAATTTGGGACAAAATTATAGTTATCGGAAAGTCTAATAAAGAGAATAAAAAAGAAAGAAGCAAGAAAAAAATATTAAAATTTATTTAAAAAAAAATATTTTTTAATTAATATCCCATGCCTATGTAATTGAATTAACCCATGATTTTAAGAAAATCCAATTGAAGTTGTTCTTCGAAGAAAAGTCTTACAACATTTTTCTTAATTGGTTTTTTTCTTCAAATAAAAAAGCTAAATTTCATGTTTTATAACGTTGTACAATGTTGAGTTCAAAATTCATTTCGCTCACATCCACCTTTGCATTTGGAAATAGTTCAAATGTTGTGTTGTTTTGTATGGACTGAGTGATATGATACAACTAGATATATATTCAATTATGGTTGGAAGTGAATGGGGAAATTCATGGTAAAATGATAGTGTTGAGAATACTATTTTTTAATATATCGTTGCTTCATTTTTTATAGGTTTTTAATAGGATTATGTGATATCTTATTGTTAAAAGTTATTTTATTTGGAGATGTTTTAAGAGGTGCTTATTCATACTAAAACTTGAAGGTTATTTTATTTGGAGATGTTTTAAGAGGTGTTTATTCATACCAAAACTTGAACCTTATGTCCTATGTTCTAGCGATAATATTGTTTTTGGGTTTAATGAAATTTCAAATCATAATTTTTTAGTGATCAGATTGGTTTTGGGTTTAATGAAATTTCAAATCATTATGTCCTAGTGATAAGATTGGGTTTAATGAAATTTAAAATCATTTTGGTGAAGGAGGCTTAAAAGGGGACAATGCTATATCTTAAATATCATTAATCTTATTCAAACCAAGGTCTAAAGGTTTACTTTGACTTTCCTATGTCTTGGCACTCTATGTTATGTTGACATAGCATTAAAAGGTAATTAGGTTTGAACGATTGAAACTCTTGGCATGAAATACTATCATTTGAACTATCCTTATGTGTGTGATACTCATAATGCATGTCATACTTGTGTAGTTGGGATTGGTGTAACACTTAGGGATCATATGACACTCGTGTATTTATTAGTGGTGAAAGTGTGTAGGACCTCTATACTTTTATTAGTGGATGCATGCCCTACTTGGCCATATTTTTATGAGTGGTGAAAGTGTGTTGGACCTCTATATGCTTCTATGGCAATACAACATTGAATACACATTCAAATTCATAGATCTCCCCAAAGGATGAATGAACATTCAAGATTTCATTAGATCTCAAGGATGTATGGCGAATTACAATTTTAATTACCTTATACTAAGTCACACTCCTATGATAGGACCAAGGTCATGTGTGCATGAAAGGATATTGCCTACTAAGTAAACAATGGTTAGATGGGACCCCAATGATATGATACACCTTAATTCATGGCTTCATCCACACTGATTTATAATTATGTACATGATCATTTATGTGAAAGGACTTGTTCATTTTACTTCTG
Organism: Picea sitchensis; assembly: GCA_010110895.2. NCBI lineage: Eukaryota > Viridiplantae > Streptophyta > Pinopsida > Pinales > Pinaceae > Picea > Picea sitchensis. The sequence continues at coordinate 30,886 of SNQJ01S0078969.1, read as the reverse complement.
ACATCATTTCCTAGTACTATCATTCTCTTGATCTCCAGAGATTACTTGTACATCTATATCAACTCCACTCTACCTCCTCTTGGGACATATACCTCACTCTAACGTGGCTCTACCTTGATTCTTTCAATTGCACATTTGTTATTCACCTTCCTCATAGTAAAATGTTATGGTTAATTTTTGAATAGTTGTCTTAGTGACTTGGTTGTTTCTGTTCAAGGGTTTGCTAAATATTCAAGAGTTATCCATCAATTCTCACCTTTTTGTTAGCCCTCGATGCTATGATTGATCTATTCCCTATAAATCCTAAATATTGGGATGTTCTTACTACTTGTTGACTTGAAGTTTTGAGTTCTATTAATAAAAGGTCATGGCATCAAATATTGGTCCGAAGTTCCCTTATTCATTGCATGTAAGCTAAAAATAATTAAATATTGAAATTTGATTGTTTGATCACAAGTATTATGGAAGGTTATTATCATTAATTCATGAAAGTGTTCATCATTTTAGTTTTATGATAAAATTCTATGCAATTTTC
>SNQJ01S0078969.1:13654-28984 GCA_010110895.2 Picea sitchensis | reverse complement strand
GTTTTGAGGAAGGAAATAGAGTGGTTTTATTAATCAAGAGATATTGTAATAACAATTTCCTTTTCATGAGTTGTGTTGGACTTTCATTCTCCAATATTCAAGGGTTCATTCCTCTCTTAGGCTCTTAAGGGTCACTTGATCTTCAACAATGGTGTGAATGCAAAGTGGGCACTCTCAAATTCAACAAGATAAATTTAGCATGAATCAAAATATCCTTAAACCATGTTGAGGAATATCTTAAATAGAATGATGATGCCTCCTATAGATTTTATTATAATTAAGGTCCATTACTTAGTGAATCTTGGAATATTTTCGGTTTACCCACTCTCTAGAGATCTATTTTGACTATATCAATCCTATGTATATTGGATTAATGCCCCCATATTAAGTTTGACTATGTCCAAAGGATGACACAATTTTGAGATTGATATGAACAAGATAACACTCCTTTCAAAGAGAAAAGATTGTGTGTTGATAGATTCATATATATTCATATTTTTTTTCAATTTTTTAGTAATTAAGGGATTTTTTGGTTTTCACATACCATACGGTGATATCTTGAGAAGCCAACACTAATTATCACAAGGTGATAAAACTAATGTTTCAATAGATTCCCCTTGATATGCAAGGGGAGGAGAGTAGTATTATGATTGGAATACAATGTTGTTTTGTAAATATGTCCAAGTGAACACCTAAAGGGTCCAAAGGAGAAGAATTTTTCCTATTTCATTGGATAAAATACCTTCTACAAAACACAAACAAAGTTATAAGTATAATATCTCTTTTATGCATGACTTGGGCATACCCATGTTTGTATGCTTATCAAGTCAAAGTATAGATGGAACTATGGCATCATGAGAAAGGGCTAGGTCAAGATACACCTGGTGACTATGGAAAAACATGACAATGATCCAAGGTATGATACATCAATAAATCTCCTAAAAGATAAAGTGATAACCCATAGAAGGGGCACAATACTTGGAACAAAAGAGACCCAAAATGATGAAGGGGTTTCATAGGTACAAGCTCAATGGTTAGCTAAATGACAACCATGTACATCCAAACAGACTGTAAAATGGAATCTAAAACACAACCAACCCAAAGTAAAACTCTCCTCGAAGTGATAATAAGTCATAGTTGACCATGGGAGAAACCATCTAGTCACTGACCAATAATGATAATCACTAAAAAAAGTGAGGAATCCCACCAATGATGACAATGGGTGCCAAGGTACAAGTACAATTTTAGTAGTGTGAATCAATAAGATGATGTTAAACAGTAAAATAAATCATCTATTCAACACTCAATAATGTAAAACACAACGAAATGCAAGGTAGACTGCAAATGAGGAAAATGAAACCCAAGCTACTCAACCCCTAGATCAACCCACAAAGAAAATGTGTCGTGTTTGATAGGGGGGAACCCATTAGAAGGAGGAAAATGGTGGAATTCCTCCAACCAACGTGAGGTAGAGAATATGTTGATGCGATGTAAAGACTAACACTCAATATAAAAAAAGGTGAACATGAGAATGTGGCATAAGACTTCCCTTGATGTGGAGAAAAAATGAGGATAGACCTAGGCAACGACCATAGTATAAGGACCAATGATGATATAGTCAAAAAAATATCAAGATGGTGATAATCAGGTAAGGGACAAAAGCTCTACAAACTCAACTTGATAACAAAGAATGAGAGTGGTGGATGCAACAAAGTGATTGAAGTGAAAATTATCTAGTTCACAGTGACACAAATTGTTGCATGAACTCAAGGACCAACAAAAAAACTCTTTCTTCGTGTCCCCATTTTTTTGAATGAAAGAATCATTAATGCTATATAGAGAGGATTGGGTGCTTATATGAAATAAATTGGTTGCCAAGCACGCACACAAATATCATGGAAAAAGCAAGCAGTGTAAACAAATGGATAACAACATAAAAAACACCTTGGTGTGTGCCTCCTCTAAAATGGTGATGATTTTCATGCAAATGGTTCTTTAGAGAAGTATATAAACAATCAAATGAAGCTAGAAACAACAAGCAAATAGAGCAAAAAATGACAAGGGAATGGAACAAGAAATATAGCAACAAACATACAAAATAAATGGAGTCCCAGCATGTAACGACTTGCAATTGAAAGGGGTGAGACACGAGGGCTCATAACATAATATCAAGAAGTGGGAATCCCAATGGATACGGAAGCTAGAAGGGGTGTTGAAAGGCTAAAGGGGATAAACTAGGACAACCCCTTATAGATAATATCTTACTATCGAAAGAGTGCTAAAAATGATGCTTGAAAATGGTTGGAGAAACACCAATTAATGAGGTGGACCCTAAGGAATAAAGAAGTGAAAAAAATCTCAAATACAATAGTGTAGTGGGTAAACCTAAGTCTATATGACAAATTCAAAAATATATTTGAATGATTTTAAAAAACATAAAAACATTACAAGACAAAAAGTAGGGTTTCAATCAATTATCATATACACATGAAAACAAATACCACCATGTGATGAAAAAGAGTGAGAAAATGAGTCCAAGAATACAGACCACACACAAAATGGAGTTTATATGCATCCAAATGATCAAAATCAATTATCATGTACACATGAAAACAAATACCACCATGACCATGTGAAAAAGAGTGAGAAAATGAGGCCAAGAGTACACACCACACACAAAATGGAGTTTGTATGCATCCAAATGATCAAAAGGAAAATCTTATGTTAACCTATAAAAGAATGAAAACCAATTTTTTTATAATTATTTACATACTTGATGGTTGGAGAGTGAGGGTTTGAGCTAAATGCACTTTTGTTGTTTGTGGGAGATTAGACTGAGTACACACCACACACAAAATGGAGTTTGTATGCATCCAAATGATCAAAAGGAAATCTTATGTTAACCTATAAAAGAATGAAAACCAAATTTTTTATAATTATTTACATACTTGATGGTTGGAGAGTGAGGGTTTGAGCTAAATGCACTTTTGTTGTTTGTGGGAGATTAGAGTGAGGGTTTGACCGAAATACACTTTTGTTGTTTTTGGGAGATTCAACTAACACTTTTTAATTTTTTTTTATGTCTAGGTTAGCCCATGCTTCTCTCTCTTCATTTCTAATGGATTGAAGCCCATGCTTCTCTTCGTTTCTAATGGGTTGAAGTTTAAATTTTGTTAATTTTTCTACATTTTCAATCCCATTTTTGTGTTTTACATCTATACACTTTTCATAAGATTTTGGATGTAGTGTTGCACACGAAACTCATGAACAAAGATGTGTTCATGCTTAGTCAAAAAGGGAAAGTAACGTGATTTTCTAATTTAGTCTTAGTGGTGCAAGATGGTGCACTAGAGGTAAATAGAACATGCAAACTCCATCAAGCTATCCTAGGGTGATGTGCATGGTATTTAGTTATGTTTATCGCAATTTGAATTACTTAACATTTTTCAATGTTCATTTATGTAGAGAAGTATAGAATTGCCGAACATGAGTGTGGGCTCTTGGGACTCCTTTGAGAGAGTATTCATGGTGTGGTGCTATAGATTGGATTTAATTATAAAGGATTTGTTATTTTTCATTGGTATGTCCTTGATTTGTTATTTTTTACTAGTATGTCTTTTCAAGTTGAAGAAGTGAATTTTATTATTTTAGTTCTAGGTTTAATTGGCACATTCATTTGTGCTATCACTGATAGGGGACTTGTTTGTAAGATGCAATGATATAGATAGATATCATCAAGTAGTGGGATTTTAATGCATAACATATATGGTACTACATATTATTGGTTCTTTTGTTCAACAGGTACCAGAGGGAAGCAAATGATATTAGTTGAGCTTTGTTTGGAAGATGTACTATATAATTGGGTAAGGGGCCTATTGAATTTAATCAACATTAGTTGGACATGGCCAAGAGGTCGAGTACCACATGATAGAGTTTTCATATGGAAGTATCATGCTCTCTTTCTTCTTTGAGTGCATTCAATCAATTTTCTTGCATGCAATAGTGAGAGTAGGGGGTGTGAGAGTCTTGCATGGTTAGATGGACTGAATTGATGATACATGTTGAAGGAGGAGATGTTGGTTGAGTCTTTGACCAAGAATTCTTTACTGCATATGACCAACATATCTATCATTTTTTAAGTATATTTTAAGTATATTATTTTATTAATGTGTGTTGTAAAAATAATGTTTACATTTGGAATTTTGGTATATCCTTAAAGTATAATAGAGGGTTTGTTTCTTATTGTCATGCATGGAAATAAGTTTGGTTTATTTAGGTGGTAGAATTGACAAAACTTGATAGGGAGAATAACACATTCAAAAAGAAGATGGTTGGCTCCTGTAAACTTAGAGTAAGTCCCAGTAAAAGCTGCTTGAGAGTTGGTTGACTACAATGAGAGCTTAGGGCCCCCAAAAAAGAGGTAGAATTATCCACTAGAAATGGTCATCTACTCAAAAGTATGAATAATCTTGGAATAAACATTCACCAATTTTTTAAAAAAATGACCTCTCAAACCATAACTTTAAACAAAATCATCATTAAATAAAAAATAAATAAAAATATATTCTCTTACTTTAAAAAATAATTTTTATATAAAATAGTAATTTATATTTTGGTTCTTCGAAACTTTAAGGACAAACTATGAAAATATTGAAACTGCTAACCCATATTATCTAACACGCATTTTATAACCTACATAAATATACAACATTGCTTTACTTAAATCATATATGAAAATCACAAAGTATATATATATTACACAACAAATACCATTACGTAGTGGTTGTACGTATTGTACAACAAATTCTGAAATGTGACACCACACTCCGCAACATTTGTTTTTTAAAGTTGTTTAATATCAAGTTATTATTTAAAAATATAAGTAAATAAATATTCATTTATTAAACTCGAGCGAACTTATCTCTGGCGGTGGGAGTAGTTGGGTTGTTTGGCTGTGTATCAGGTCGTTTGGGATTCTCTCATTGTTTTGTCGTCATGATGTTGACATGAAGGGAGTTGCACAATGATATTGAGTCTTCGTCATCTCCACTATGTTTTGATTATGTCGTTTTTTTTTTATTTTAATTAATTTATAAATGATTTTATTTTAAGTAAATAAGTTATTGAGTTTATTATTTTAATTTGATTATTATAAGTTTAGAATGATTTTAATTATGAATATTTTAATTAATTATAAATAATTTTATTGATAAAAAATAAGTTATTGAGTTTATTATTTCAATTGAGTAATTATAAATTTAGAATGATTTTAATTATAAATATATTGTGTTAGATAAATATTTTTTTAATGTTTATTTAGAAATTAGAATAGATTTACATTAATTTACACCATTATTAATTATTAATGTTTAATATTCGTTTTATTAATTTAAACTTTCGATGGATGCATCATTTTTATTCTTTAAAATTATATGTATTCTTTAAAATTATATGTAGTTGATGTATGATGATTTGATTGATCACAAATACTTTAAAATAAACTAATTGTATATCAAATAGATTCTATTTTCTTATGCATATTTTTTACAAATTTGATAGGAATTTTAACGGAATTTTGGAATTGGATTATTGAAATTATAATATGGAGTTTGTTTGTTTTAATAATTAACAATAAATATACACCATCATATACAAAGTAAGGGATATCATGAGTTTACACTCAAAAAATATTTAAGGACTGAAATTTTATTCAATTAAACTATTTTCATGTGTGTTTTTATTGTATAATTGGTTCTTTTATATAATAATAGGTGACCATAACAACTATGTTATAATTGGATATTTAGTTCAATAACCATCTCCATAACTATCTCCATGAATCACTTAGCTTGATTTTCATCCCTAACTTTTCTCTTTTCTCCTCACCTTTGGTTCTTACGTAGACTTATTTGCTTGGTCTACATCATTACAAATCCATCATACAATTTAGAAACACTTATTTATTGATTCACAAAAAGGGAGTTAATCTTTCATACTCTCCCCTTAACAAATGCCTTGATCTCAATGTGTAATCATCATCCTTTGTCTTTTCAATTGTCTTTTTAATTGGTCACATTTTCATCTTCATCTTTTATGATCTTTTCCTTCGTTGCTCTTTGTCTTCATCTTCGGTCTTTTGTGATCTTCATCTTTTGGTCCTTTGTATTCATTCTTAGTCTCTTGCACATATTTGGTCTTCTTCATTCTTCATCCCCTCAAATCTTCTTTAATTTTCATCTTGTACCTGCAAAACATAAACATTGCGTTTGTTGAAATCCATATAAAAAATTACCATCCACCCGAGGAATACATGGGTCACCCGGTAAGCTGTATTCGTAAGTTCTCTAGGAAATTTTTCTCATACATGGTTCAACAACAAATCTTCAGTCACGATCATCTTCACTCCCCACCGTCATCATTCATTATTATGAGAATCATCATCATGGATTTTCTTTGGCTTACCCATAACCACTCTAGTTTTTCTTGATTAACCTCAACCATTACATCCTCTAGGTTTTACGTTTGTTTACCCTTAACTGTTACAATTCTTAAGTGGTTTTGGCTTACCACGAACCATACATTACATCAAGTGGTTTTGGTTGACCACAAACCTTCCTTTGTCATGACAAAGTAGTTTTTGAACTGCTATGAATCAATTGGCAATCAAGTTATGGGTGTACACTTGCCTTATCATAACACATAGCATTTCCGAATTTTGCATACAATTTTAAAATTTTCATTTTAAAGTTAATCTAAGGACCATAGTATAAGGACCAATTATGATATAGTCAAAAAAAATCAAGATGGTGATAATCAGGTAAGGGACAAAAGCTCTACAATCTCAACTTGATAACAAAGAATGAGAGTGGTGGATGCAACAAAGTGATTGAAGTGAAAATTATCTAGTTCACAGTGACACAAATTGTTGCATGAACTCAAGGACCAACAAAAAAACTCTTTCTTCGTGTCCCCATTTTTTTTGAATGAAAGAATCATTAATGCTATAGAGAGAGGATTGGGTGCTTGTATGAAATAAATTGGTTGCCAAGCATGCACACAAATATCATGGAAAAAGCAAGCAGTGTAAACAAATGGATAACAACATAAAAAACACCTTGGTGTGTGCCTCCTCTAAAATGGTGATGATTTTCATGCAAATGGTTCTTTAGAGAAGTGTAGAAACAATCAAATGAAGCTAGAAGCAGTGAGCAAATGGAGCAAAAAATGACAAGGGAATGGAACAAGAAATATAGCAACAAACATACAAAATAAATGGAGTCCCAACAAGTAACGACTTGCAATTGAAAGGGGTGAGACACGAGGGCTCATAAGATAATATCAAGAAGTGGGAATCCCAATGGATACGGAAGCTAGAAGGGGTGTTGAAAGGCTAAAGGGGATAAACTAGGGAAACCCCTTATAGATAATATCTTACTATCGAAAGAGTGCTAAAAATGATGCTTGAAAATGGTTGGAGAAACACCAACTAATGAGGTGGACCCTAAAGAATAAAGAAGTGAAAAAAATCTCAAATACAATAGTGTAATGGGTAGACCTAAGTCTATATGACAAATTCAAAAATATATTTGAATGATTTTGAAAAAACATAAAAGCGTTATAAGACAAAAGGTAGGGTTTCAATCAATTATCATATACACATGAAAACAAATACCACCATGTGATGAAAAAGAGTGAGAAAATGAGTCCAAGAGTACATACCACACACAAAATGGAGTTTGTATGCATCCAAATGATCAAAATCAATTATCATGTACACATGAAAACAAATACCACCATGTGAAAAAGAGTGAGAAAATGAGGCCAAGAGTACACACCACACACAAAATGGAATTTGTATGCATCCAAATGATCAAAAGGAAATCTTATGTTAACCTATAAAAGAATGAAAACCAATTTTTTTATATTTTTACATACTTGATGGTTGGAGAGTGAGGGTTTGACCTAAATGCACTTTTGTTGTTTGTGGGAGATTAGAGTGAGGGTTTGACCTAAATACACTTTTGTTGTTTTTGGGAGATTCAACTAACACTTTTTAATTTTTTTTTTTTTTATGTCTAGGTTAGCCCATGCTTCTCTCTCTTCATTTCTAATGGATTGAAGCCCATGCTTCTCTTCATTTCTAATTGATTGAAGTTTAAATTTTGTTAATTTTTCTACATTTTCAATCTCATTTTTGTGTTTGTATATCTATACACTTTTCATAAGATTTTGGATGTAGTGTTGCACACGAAACCCATGAACAAAAATGTTTTCACGCTTAGTCAAAAAGGGAAAGTAATGTGATTTTCTAATTTAGTCTTAATGGTGCAAGATGGTGCACTAGAGGTAAATAGAACATGCAAACTCCATCAAGCTATCCTAGGGTGATGTGCATGGTATTTAGTTATGTTTATCGCAATTTGAATTACTTAACATTTTTCAATGTTCATTTATGTAGAGAAGTATAGAATTGCCGAACATGAGTGTGGGCTCTTGGGATTCCTTTGGGAGAGTATTCATGGTGTGGGGCTATAGATTGGATTTAACCATAAAGGGTTTGTTATTTCTCATTGGTATGTCCTTGATTTGTTATTTCTTACTAGTATGCTCTTTCAAGTTGAAGAGGTGAATTCCATTATTTTAGTTCTAGGTTTAATTGGCACATTCATTTGTGCTATCACTGATAGGGGACTTGTTTGTAAGATGCAATGATATAGATAGATATCATCAAGTAGTGGGATTTTAATGCATAACATATATGGTACTACATATTATTGGTTCTTTTGTTCAACACGGTACCAGAGGGAAGCAAATGATATTAGTTGAGCTTTGTTTGGAAGATGTACTATATAATTGGGTAAGGGGCCTATTGAATTTAATCAACATTAGTTGGACATGGCCAAGAGGTCGAGTACCACATGATAGAGTTTTCATATGGAAGTATCATGTTCTCTTTCTTCTTTGAGTTAGAATTCAATCCAATTTCTTGCATGCACATATGTGTGAAAGAGTGGGGGGGTGTAGAGAGTCCTGCATGGTTAGATGGACTGAATTGATGATACATGTTGAAGGAGGAGATGTTGGTTGAGTCTTTGACCAAGAATTCTTTACTGCATATGACCAACATATCTATCATTTTTTAAGTATATTTTAAGTATATTATTTTATTAATATGTGTTGTAAAAATAATGTTTACATTTGGAATTTTGGTATATCCTTAAACTATAATAGAGGGTTTGTTTCTTATTGTCATGCATGGAAATAAGTTTGGTTTATTTGGAACTTGTAAGTGATTCAAACTTGATGACCTAGTTAGGGAGGAATAGCACGTTCCAAAAAGAAAATCGGGTTGAAACCACCCTTAAACTTAGAGTAAGTCTATAAACTGCTTAGAGTTGGTTGACTACAATGAAGCTTGCCAAGGCCGAGTTGGTTGACTACAATGAAGCTTGCCAAGGCCCCCAAAAAATTAGGACGTAGTATCCACTAGAAATGGTCATCTACTCAAAAGTATGAATAATCTTGGAATAAACATTCACCAATTTTTTTAAAAATTTCAATGACCTCTCAAACCATAACTTTAAACAAAATCATCATTAAATAAAAATAAAATAAAAATATATTCTCTTACTTTAAAAAATAATTTTTATATAAAATAAAAATAATGATTTTGGTTCTTCAAACTTTTTAAGGACAAACTATATAAAAAATATTGAAACTGCTAACCCATATAATCTAACACGCATTTTATAACCTACATAAATATACAACATTGCTTTACTTAAATCATATATGAAAATCACAAAATTATATATATATATTACACAACAAATACCATTACGTAGTGGTTGTACGTATTGTACAACAAATTCTGAAATGTGACACCACACTCCGCAACATTTGTTTTTTAAAGTTGTTTAATATCAAGTTATTATTTAAAAATATAAGTAAATAAATATTCATTTATTAAACTCGAGCGAACTTATCTCTAGCGGTGGGAGTAGTTGGGTTGTTTGGCTGTGTATCAGGTCGTTTGGGATTCTCTCATTGTTTTGTCGTCATGATGTTGACATGAAGGGAGTTGCACAATGATATTGAGTCTTCGTCATCTCCACTATGTTTTGATTATGTGGTTTTCTTTTGTGTTATTTTAATTAATTATAAATGATTTTATTTTTAGAAAAATAAGTTATTGAGTTTATTATATTAATTTGGTTATTATAAGTTTAGAATGATTTTAATTAATTATAAATAATTTTATTGATAAAAAAATAAGTTATTGAGTTTATTATTTAATTGAGTTATTATAAGTTTAGAATGATTTTAATTATAAATATATTGTGTTAGATAAATATTTTTTTTTAATGTTTATTTAAATTAGAATAGATTTACATTGATTTACATAATTATTAATGTTTAATATTCGTTTTATTAGTTTAAACTTTCGAATACTACTGCAACCGCTTGAAATCCCTCATCGTCCTCTTCCTTGCAGGGTTGACATGCTTAAACTACCCACGACTCTGCCTAATCCATGCCTGACTGACATGCTTAGATCCTCTCATGGTCTAATATTGGAGTCGATCTATAGATTTGCAGAACTCTTAGATATCTTTTCTTTGTACTTCTGATCTAATCATGCATAACCGTATGTGTAGTAGGTGCAAGGTTCATTTCTCAAGCTAGTTCTTCAACTGAAATAACTTTAATTCCCTCATGTTCAAAGAATTCATATGCAATGCTTGCAATCTACTCTCATTTTCTGTCAATGATTTTGACAATGCCTTTAGAGCTACTCATTTCAATGGAGAAGCTCGAATATATGCTTTGAATAATCTAAGAATCAAAATATCCAACTGAATTGCATGAAAAATTTCTGATTCGGTCCTCACTCAAAATGGTCAACTTCCCCATTAAGATTTGCCACAATCGTCTTCTTTTCTTGATTTGAAACACTGCAATTCTCCGAACTTTCAAACAATGATGAAAAAGGAATTCAGTGTTGATCTATATTTAATCCAAAATCTTAACAGAGATGATATTAGATGTCCCATGTTCTTTTCAAAGTAGCTTATTCTACAACTATTTGCATTCAATGTATAAGCAAATCCATATTATATGTCCTATTATGGAGTTGTAGAACAAGCATAAATAAGGATATTAAGAAAATGGAGTCGATGGTGAATACGACTTAAAACTCTTACTACTTCGTGGCTTGTACAATTTTGTTCAAACATCAATGCAAGGAAATCCAATCACACCATTTGGATTTGATACCAAATGTTGGTTTTAATAACCAACAAAAAATATACACAACCATATATGAAGCAAGGGACACCGAGAGTTTACATTCAAGAAACCTATGAAGCAAGGGACACCGAGAGTTTACATTCAAGAAACCCACGAAAGGGAAAATTCTATTCAATAAAACTATTCCCGTATATGTTTCTATTGTATAATTGGACCCTTTATATAACAATAGGTGACCATAACAACTAAGTTATAATTTGATATTTAGTTCAATCATCTCCATAACTATCTCCAATAATATCTCCATGAATCACTGGACTCCATCTTCATCCCTAATTTCTCTCTTTTCTCCTCATCTTTAGTTCTTACGTAGACTTCTATGTTTGGTCTATGTTGGCCCTTGACCAAGTTTTGGAGATCCTTGGTTAGGTTTGACCTATTTTGGGACTTCGACAGGCTGTCGAAGGTGGAGCGCAAGTCGAATCGGCGATCACAGGATCATGACCCCTTTTTAGGGATTTTTGGGTTTTGGGCTTATGTAATGGGTATGGGGATGTCGGCCCATGGGTTTACCCATGTTTAGGCCCATTTTGTAATGCATAAATAGAAATATAGGTGATGTAAGTAGGAGCGCAACTGTGTGATGATAGGTGCTAAGGGCAAGTGAAGACCAATGTGCTAAGTGCAAGTGATAGTTGTACATGCTTTGTGCATACTGTGTGAGACTTGCAAGGCTAAGTGCAAGTGACTGTAAGAGATTGTGTAAAGGCCTTGTGTTGTAACCTAGCTCGGGGAAGGAGGATCTGGCGAGGTGCACACAGATCTCTTGTCCTATGCGGAGTAGGACATTATGGCTCTGTGCATGTAGATGATTGACAAAAGATAATAAAGAAGACAAAGAGTTGGTGGACGTAGCCCCAGGTTGGGGATGAACCACGTATATCCTGTGTTATGGTTGTTTTGTGCATTATGGTCGTTTTATGGTTCATATGATTAATGCTTAGTACAATGATGTATGCTTAGATGAATATGATAACTTAGTGCCTAATGATGTGAATGAGATGCTAGATCTTATATATGTTGATGTGTTTAGTGCTTGAATGTGTTAAATCTTGTGGAATAATGTGTTACACAGTGATTAGGTTTTATCTGCGTTGTAGACAAAGGTTAAGTACTAATGAATGACAAATGCTAAGTGCTTTGTTAGAGTATTGTAATCATAGATCTGTGTCCCAACTAAGGTTGCAGACACTGAAGTGCTGCAACCACCCCTGCCTCTACCTCGAGTGAGACTTCATCTTCTTCGTAGGTGTTGTCGAAAGGGCCGGTAGTTAGGGTTTTGCTTGTGCGATGTTGAAGCATTGAAACTTGGGTCTGCCCCTGTGCCAACAAATGGTTTTGTTGTCGGGACCTGAAACTGAGATTGCTGGAACTAAGGAAAAGAAAGAAATCTCTGTGCGTAGATACATTGCTTTAAGTGCGCAATATTCTACTTGACTTGCGAAGCTCTGTGCTAAGAAAGGAGGCAGATCTGAAGAAAAGAGATAAGATCAATGAATTTTTTTGATTAAAGAGGTAAGATTTGAAATCTTTGTGCTTTGTTAAAGGTAAGATAAATGGAAAATTTTGTTTCGAAAGTATGGATCTAGGTATGTTTGATAAATTTTGTTCTAGTCTGAAAACTAGGGCACATTTAGAAGAAATAAGATTTAATATGAATAGATTTGATAGAAATAATGAAAGATATGGTATTCCTATGCATAGAAAGAATGTTTGGACTAACAAATGGATGCAGGATCCTAGGAAGAATTTTCTGCAGGTTAGCTACCACGATCCTAGTGCGCAATACAAGAAAGGCTAGGGATCATTTAAGAGGAAGAGATGATTAACCCTTTGTTACAGCTGCAGAAGGTCGGGCCATCTTGCTAAGGATTGCCCTGATAGAAGACCTAGTTGTCTTTGTTGTACAACTATGGACCATGACGTTCTGGATTTCCCTATAATGATTTCTAAGGTTGAAAGAATGAATATGAGACAAGAAAACCCTGAGAAAGGCCAAGAAACTGAGACCATGGTAACACCCCAGAAAGAATCAGAGACTGTATTACTACAAATGAAAGAAATTATGAATGACCACATAGATATCAACTTATAAGAGATCTTCAAAGAAAAAGAGTGCATAGAAACAAGAATAGGAGACTTCGACATAGACTGTGTCATGGATGAGGAAAGATAGGTGAATACTATGACAGAAAGAACTTGGGAAATTTTAGGAAAGACTGTTATGATTCCTTCATTGGGAAGAATAGGATTATGTAGAGGACAGATGACAACCCTATGTGGAAGACTTACCCAGACATCTATGAGCGCTCATGGCACTTCGACAGAAGAAGAATTTGAGGTTGTTAAATTTATTGAGAACAACACCCCATTTTCTATGTTACTAGGAAAAACCTAGATTGAGAAAGATCAGATCCGAAGAAATCAAGAAGATGAAGCTCTCGAACAGAAAAAGAAAGAACTAAGAGACTTCATGGCTAAGAGAATAACACACTTACTGGAAGAACAAGAAAACCAGTCGAAGCTACTGAGGACCAGAAATATGGATGTTGAAGTTGAAAGAACACAAGCAGACCTGAAACACTTGTGATGCAGGAGCATCGCCAACATCAAGCGAGCCAGCGCGGAAGGAAAGAGACAGCTGGACGAGCGCCAGCACAAATTTTGAAAATCACCTTGGAAGTTGTTGCGCGATCTTAAATGAGCCATTAAGATGAAGCGCACTTGTATATTGTAAACGGACCTTGAGCCATTAGCTCTCGTCCTTAGTAGGTAGAAGGCATTTAAGATAGTTAATGTAAAGTAGATAGAATTTAATTCTAGATTAGACTGTTTGAGAGCGCAAGAGGGAAACGGGATATAGACACCCTCATTGTGTATTGTAAGATAGATGGGAATATTATGAGAATTGTTGAGAAGAGAGCACGCAGAGAGTTGTGTAAGAACACCCATGTACAGCTACTTGAATTAATAGAAGAGATTGATTCAAATTCATGGTTTTGTGTTTGTTCTCCGTGTATCGATGATATGCTCATGAATGTTTGCTTCCTGTTATACATTTTCTTTATATGCTGTGTATATGATTTTAGGGTTGAATTGAAGTCTGAAAGGGTGAAGGAATGAGTTTCAATTGTTTCTCTATCTGAGCAAGAGTTCCTGCAAGGAGTGTAGTCGAAGTTGTCCGCAAGGAGTGCGTTGATAGAAGGCTCAGGTAGTTTAGCTTTTGTTCTCATTCACCTACAAGTACATTTGGGCACAGGAGCCGTGCAAGGAGTGCGCAGGCCGAGCGAAGTTCAGGGTTGCGAACCTGAGCGAGAGTTGAAGGACTGCTGCTGCAGGTGTGCGCAAATTCGAAAGGCTTCAAGCACTGGAAGTGGTTGAATGTCTGCCGCAAGGAGTGCGTGCAAGATTCTCTGAAGGATGCAGAGTCGAGGGAAAGCTCAGGAGGTATAAGACCCTCGAGAAATCATCACAGAGAAGCAACTGGAAGCTTTTGCTGAGAAGTGGTTAGAAGGCGTCGCAAGTTTGCAGTAGGAGAACTAGTTTTGCGAAGGAACACTGGGTCATTCGCAAGAATCATCGAGGAGGAACGGACGAACGAGATTCTCGGAGGAGGATTAGCGAATCTCCGTGAGTCGTTAGATCTCGCGGAGGTGCAGGGGAGATACAACGAAGTATTCCCACAATGTTCGAAGCTCAGGAGGGGCAGGACCGTAGATCCGAGTCACAAGGACCGTCGGATTTGCGCGTGGGATCGTGTATCGGGGTTTCATAGGTTGAAGCCCATAAATTTGGAAATAGGAATCGCGAAATCGTGAAACGCGATATCTCGACGGCTAAGGGATAGTGTGGGGCCACAAGGGTCAGAGAGGTGGACATGTGGCACAATATATCCGAGTTTCGTGGCGAGAAGGACCGAAACATATGCATTATGTTGTAGGAAAATCTCCCTGCGGACAGGTAGATCACCTCTAAGGCTTGACCTTAACCCTAGACAGAAAAAATGCTTAACGTGGACAC
>SNQJ01S0078968.1:20265-49832 GCA_010110895.2 Picea sitchensis | reverse complement strand
TCCTATAAAGCTTGTTGTGTTTTATTGTATGATTCCTTGATCACATACATAGGTTTATATTGAGTTTATGCTATTACTATCACTTTGGTTGGTTGTGTTATTTTGCAGGATCATCATTGTATGAGTGTTGGAACAAAGCTAGGATGGTGATAGTGAGAGGAAGAGACGTTTAAACGGTATGTCACCTATCCCTCTTTAGTTAGTAAATTCAATATTTAAAACTTAAGGAAAGCGTCATGTTCTGGTGTGTTTTGTTCTAGATCTAGGTGGATCTAAGAAGATCAGTTAGTGTCCGCACCTACTGATTTATCCAATAACACTTAGTGATACTATTTCGGATTCCAAACATTGCTTTCCTTTCAATTGATTTTTTAGAGTTTCTTCAATCACTTTGGTTTCTTCTAGCTGAACCTTTAAACTTATGATAATATCCTGGGCTCCTTCAAAATTTTTGTTAGGTTTTGAGAACAATCCTTTAGATTGATAAATTCTTCCTTGAGGGACTTGTTTTCCTTCCATTATATTTTTATCTCACTTAAGGAATTGATTAGTTCTGCCTCAAGATCTACTTCACCTTCTTCGTAATATTCTTTGTGACTTTCAAGTTTTTTTCTTTGTCTTTCTAGGGCACACAAGAATTCTATTTTATGATATGCGATACCATTTCCAATTTATTCTTTAGGATCTGTCTGACATGATGAGATTCTTTCTTCTTGTTCTATCTCAACATCTTCTTTATCGTGATCAACATGCTTTGGCTCTATGATTGTAAGAAGAGATCCCTTAGAGTATAGATTATGTAGTTGATCCCAAAGTTATCTGGCTGATGAACATTGTCCCACTTTGACTTTCATCGAATCAGGTAATCTATTTAGGATAACATCCATTGCTATTTTGTTGTTCCTTTTTAATTCCTTCTGGGCTACAGTATTCAAAGTTGTATTTGTGTTGGATAAATTTATATTTTCTACACACTAGTTCAGTGGGAGTTAACTGACTAGTTCTATTTTAGGACTTTCTATTTTGACCATCACTATTATGCATGCATGAATTCCTAAAGAAATATAGCTGCTTGGTTTATTTTCTTAACTATGAAATGTTTCTTTCCTATATATGATTTTATTCCACTCATTCATTGTATCATATTGATCATCATTGTATCAATCATTCATTCATTGGTAAGCTCATTGAAGTAGTGTGAATATATTTTCTCATTCTTCCATATTGAATCTCTCATCCTTTCTTGATAATATTTGTTTGTATTTTCTTTAACTAGATCTCCTGTGCAGGTTTCGATGAAAAATTGACATGGTATCAGAGCTACACTGCTTGGAGCAAGCCATACAAGCTAGAGAATAAGGAAAATCAAAGTTTCGGTGAGAAAAATCTGTGTAACAGTCGCAAAGCGTAACCTTTTGACAGGGTCACACCTTCTCCACGTTGACATGATACCTTGGTCTCATAGAGTGAGACCAAGTTTTCACCCTAGACACTAGCAGAGGGTGACCACAAGGACTTGGTCACTTTGTGGCTTAAGGAAAAGAGTGACCACCTCTTAAAGTGCCCCTTTTTTGTAGTTATTTCTCCCAAAATATTAACTTTCTGAGGAAACGACCCACGATAGAAGTAAATCGACCCATTATGAAAATGGGTTTTCAACCATTTGGTGAAATTCCTCACTGTTTTCTTAGAAAAGAAGCTGGAATATCACCTCCTAAAACTGATACAAATTTTCCATTTGATGTGCCCTTTCAACAATGATTTCTCAAGTTTTTCACTTGCAGATTGAGGGTAAATTTTTAGGGGTTCTCAGAAGCACTAGGGGAGATGGATATGACACCAATTCTACAGTCAAACTTGGTGGTAATTATCACACCCTAAAATTATTTTGATTGGAAGCCCAATGATGAATTCCAACTCAAAAGGAAAGACTGTAAAACTTGACGATGGGGATGGAAAAAAAACTTACATCAACAATTGAGAAGATGATATGGGTGAACCGAAAGGATGAGGCCACATCAATTCTTCTTGAATTTATTTCAACTAATTTATGGTTTCATGTTGCCGCATGAAATACTCCAAAAATGATCTGTACCACCTTGGAAAATCTGTTTGGAAAGCAAGATAAGCTGAGAGGTCATATGCTTGAGGTAGAGTTGAATACCCTAGATCCTAAATTTTTTGATAATATAAAAGATTTCTTTACCAAGTTTAAATATTTAATATTGATCTTGGCATCTTGTGGTATTGATAAGTCTACACAAGTAGACCAACTTATTCTACCAATCTTGGCTAATCTAGGACCAAAATATGTTGTCTATGTCTCCACTTTCCATTCTGGTAGATATCTCATGGGAACAAATTGGAATATGCCTACCATGGATCAATTAATTGATTCTCTCACACATGAGTAGGAAAAAATCATTCAGATGGGCCTACTCAAGGATCGCAAAGAACATGCACTCACCATGCATGATGGAAAAGGATCATCCAAACATAACGTAAAGGAGAAACATAACGAGAGGGAGGGATATTCCAGACCCTTCAACAATTCTTCAGGTTCCAAAAACTCTTTAGATTCCAAGAAGAATAAGAAGGGAAAACAGTTCACTTACTGCAATAAACCAAATCATGAAGAATTCACATGCATGAAGAAGCAAATCGATATTATGGCACAAGTAGTTCAACAAAACAACCTTGGAAACTTCATTCCAGAAGGAGTCAAGAAGCAAAAGGAACAAGATATTGCTCCTAAGAAAGGTAATCATCATGCTAATCATGCTCTTGTTGTAGTTAATTCATAATATTATTCATGGATTACAGATTATGGCACATTACATCATATGGCAGTGAAAGAGGAAGTTTTTACTTCTTTGAGCTCATGCTCAAGACCTCCTATTCTCATGGGGGATGATACTCCAGTGGCAACAATAGGAGAGGGAAGAGTGGAAATCCATAATGACAGTTTTGAGGATGTTTTACATGTTCCAAAGGTTTCTATGAATATTCTCTCAGTTTATCAGATCACTCAGAAAGGTAAAAAGGTTGAATTTACATCAAATTCATTTTATGTACTTGACATGCGTGATAATTCCATTATTTCAATTGGTGAGGTGGATCACAATTCAAGGTTGTATAAATTCACTAATTTTTTTGACGATGACTCCTCTTTTCTACTTACACATAAGGATATTAATTTTCATGCACCTTGAGTGCAACATGCACATACGCTTGTTCTTCCATCAGTTCCAGACATCAAAGATGATTCCATACACTTAGATTTTGTAAATGGAAATGAGCAGGTAGTACAACCAGATAAGAATCCATCATTGAAGCTTCAACAGATGCCCAAGATGGCACAATTCACACTTCAGGAAACAAGTTTCCTTGCAGGGAATCCATTGGATTCGAGGAGGAATCGATCTCATCAAGAGGATCCTTCTCATGTACTTTCATCTTCTGAACCTGTGATTCCCATGCATTACTATATGGTTTAATCTTCAGATCCACATACCTACAGTAAGGCTATGATAAATTCATTATGGAAAGTAGCCATGAAGGAGGAGTAAGAATCACTCCCAAAGAATCATACTTGTGATTTGGTTCCACTTCCACTAGAAAGGAATATTTTCAGGTGCAGACGAGTCCATAGGATCAAGAGGTACAAGGAAAGACTAGTTTCCAAAGGACTTCATCAGATCCATAAATATTTCTACATATTCACGAATACTTTTATTGAGTAGAAGTGTCAAACTTTGTGGGATCATCTTGGAGGGAAAAACTCATTTTCCTAGCATCTTCCTTTTCTTCTTTTGATGCATTGTCTTTTGAGGGGGGGTTTTGTTCCCATGGGGTTTTCCCTCTTTCCTCATTTTTATTCAGTGTTCATTAGTTGCATTGTACATGAGTACCTAATATGGACTCATTTTTTACTCCATAGTGATGTTTAGGGGGGGTGTTGGAGAAATTTATATTTTCGACACACTAGTTCAGTGGGAGTTAACTGACTAGTTCTATTTTTACCATCACTATTATGCATGCATGCATTCCTAAGGAAAACTAACTGCTTGATTGTTGCTCTTAATTATGGAATGTTTATGCTCTATATATGAGTGTATTACACTCATTCATTGTATCATATTGATCATCATTGTATCAATCATTCATTCATTGGTCAACTCATTGGAGTAGTGTGAATATATTTTCTCATTCTTCCATATTGAATCTCTCATCCTTTCTTGATAAGCTTTGTTTGTATTTTCTTTAGCTAGATCTCCTGTGCAGGTTTCGATGAAACATTGACAATTTGAAGTGGTGTATCATATAACAAATGAGTACCAAACATCATACCCCTATGCCTCTAAAAATACTTTCATTCTTGAGCTCCGTATCTCATAATTATGACCATCAAACATCGACGTTCCATTATCTACCTTCCATTGGTTAGACTAATTCAGAAGGACTTGCTCTGATACCAATTGTTGGAATATTCACCAATACTGAGAAGGGGGGGGGTGAATCAATATTGAGCACTTTTCACCATTTTAATCACAACATGTAAACATTAACTTATCAACAATGTATCACTTATGATTTCATTCAAGATATCATAAACATATAACCAAAAATACACATTGCACAAGAATTTTATGTGGAAATTCAAATGGGAGAAAACCACTGAACATTTTTTAATATATATCTTCAAGATTACAATAACATAAGCACCAACTTCTAAACTTCTCCAACACCAACTGAACGAGGCACCAACCCCATGTTTAAGAGCTCCAACCTGAAGGAAGCTAAAACTCCCTAAATTCTCCAACTCCAATTGGAAGGAGGATCCAACCGCATAATTTACAAGCTCCAACTTGAAGGAAGATACAACTCTCTATATTCTCTAGCTGTAGCTAGAAGGAGGATCCAAACCTCTAGTTTACAGGCTCCAACCTGAAGGAAACTATGACTCCATGTATTCTCTAGCTCCAACTGGAAGGAGGCTCCAACCCCTTAGTTTGGAGGCTCCAACCCCTTAGTTTACAGGCTCCAACCTGAATGAAGCTACGAATCCCTGCATTCCCCAACACCAAATGGAAGGAGGCTCCAAACCCCTTTCCTTTCCCCTTCCTTCCTCCCTGAAATATAAATGGACACTCAAACCATCACTGTTATTGTCACTGATACTGATACATCATCATCATCAAAACCTGTCACTGATACTGTCACTGATACTGATACATCATCATCAAAAATGGATACACCATAACTAATAAATCATCATCATCAACCTAGGTCCATTTAGAAATTGGGTCCACATAAATATCCTAGGTCCACATGTGTCCACATATAAATCCCAGCATCACTTCTTAAATTTATCTTAAACCCTTGTTTGTTACTATATTATGGATTAGTCACAAACCCTAACTTCCAACAAGTATAACTCCATACTTGTAATGAATCAAGGTATGAAATCTTTAAACAATATTCTTTAATATCTTATCTGAAATTCCTCCAAGTTTCGCTCCTTGAATCGTCTCTGAAAAGGAGATATAAAAAATATGGAATACCTTCCTGAATTCTAGCCTATTCTGGAGAGCGAACTTGTACAAAATACCACACGCTCAATATTTTACATATGATTATGAAACTCACACAAAAATTGCTATGTGATGTACTATTTCCAATGAAATTTGTTCATAGAATTTGGATCCTCTATGAAGAATTTATGATTATTTTACCCAGAACACCGTTTTTAGATTAGTTATAGGACTAGTAAAAAACCCTATCTTCCACAGAGTGTATCTCCAAACATACAATGACCTAGAAGCTGAAATTTGTACCAAAAGTACCTTGATATCTCTTCTCAATATCCTACAAGTTTCACTATCTGGATAATAATAGAAAAAAAGTTATAGAGAAAATGACAATATAACCTTTAAAGAACATACCTTAGAACACATCATCACAAGACTTCATCTTCCCTTATAATTTTTCCCTTCTTCACTTCATATTCCCTCTGAAATTCACTTCCAATATTGTTCTAAGAGATCACAAGAATGAATAATGAAAATGAGAGGTTATTATTGTGTATTTATATCCTTCCAAGCACCTTCTTTACTTGACCTTGAGCTGACTTGTAACTTCTTGTTTGCAACAACTTTTTTCCCTTTACTTGACTTTAGGGCCAACTTATAACTTCTTGACCTTAGCTCTAGGGATTCTTGACCATACTTCAGGGGCTTCATATTTAATAGGAATACCACCTTAACCTTAAGGAACCACAAGGTGTGCCACCTACCGTTGGAGACGACTTGGCAATGACTATCAATCAATGGATGTTTTGCATGCATTTTCAATGTCCTTCATACTCGTTCTCTTCAATCAAATTCAAGATTCATGACCACACTTTTGGGGCTTATTAACCACTTGACCATATTTTCATGGATTCTTTTATACTTCGTCAATGTGTCTTCCCGCGAGGGCCATGCTTAAAGCTACACCATAGGGGGACCACTTTGGAGACTTCTTCAAATACACCCATCACTTCTAGAAGCTTTCAAACTTGGTTCGGGTCTTCTTCTAGGGTTGACATCAATGACAACCAATTTTCCAACATGAGATACACACTCATGCAAAAATAATTAATAATTAAACTCTTGAATGCAACTAATTTAAGTATGCACAAAAACAATTAACATACACAACAACATTCATATATACAAAATTCAGAATAAATGTAGCATTCAATCATAGTATTAAAATTGTAAATGACACATCGGTTAAAACATCTATCTTTTAAAAAATATTTACACAACCAACTGTAGAAAAAGGATGTTCCTCCCAACAATAGGCTCTATTGCACCAATTATCTCTACAACAAGCCACCCGCGAGCTAAGGGTATGAGTCCACAAGGACATATAGGCTTCTATGAGTGTCTACAGTCCATTGTAACAACTCCAAACTCACTAAAAACACAATAGAACCCCTCCTACAAGACTTCCAACCACCAAAATTTCTTCCCCATAATTATACACAACCTAAGGGATGATGTTTCCTTCTCTGCATCAAAATCCGTTAGACAATATCCATCCCCTCTAGGGCTCTCCAATAGACTAGACAAGAATCTCTCTAGTGGGGGCTCTAGGAAATCCAGCTGCAACAAGAGTGCTCACAAAACAACCTCACTTTATCTTGGGTAATTTTATCAATATAAAAATCATTCACAGGAATAACAACCTCATTCTCAACATAAATTCCAACTTCAACAAGTTTCCTTCAATACCCATTATGGTTGGCCCCTCTTTCCCAACACTCAACTTTGGTTTTCTTCCCTTCTTGCCATCTGTAAAAAATGCTCTATTTTCGTACTCACATTTCCTCTTTTCCCATTCTTACTTGACTCTTAATTTTACCCCAAATGTGATTACAATAAACCCCTACAGTCATAACTGAGTGGGATGACTTCCTCACTCAACCTCTTACATGAATTCAATTATTTGAGTGCTTAATAGGTCAACGAGATAAATGGCTACATGAAAAACTAATTAATGAATATGGTTTAAGACTTAAGGCACATGCAAACTCCTCAAAACCCCCCATTAACCCCCGTCTCTTATGGTATCATAGCCCCCATTACTCTGGTCCTTACCCATCTATAGCCGATGGTGTATTTCATTTTATTATTTTGAATGTAAAATGTTCACATATTACTGATGAGCTTCATTATTGCCCATTTAAAAGGCTCATCTTTGGCACATTTTTCCACCAAAAAATAACTTGATGTTTTCTTTTGACCATATTTAATAGTCAATCATGGGTATTTTGTATGTTTCTTAATGAATGTATGATTGGGGTGGATTTTTGTGTATAATATAACTTTTTGCACTAATGTTTTTGGAAAAATACATGTGTTCCACCAACTAGGTCAAACTACAGGAGGCAAGGGCACCAACCTTCTGGAAATAAGGGATTTTGTCTCTTTGAGTGAGTTTCCAGCCAAAGATCAAGGGAAATTGTCTATACCTACCTCCAGGAGAGCTCCTTGTGCATTTATGACCAATTCTGGTTAGCACCAATTTGAAAATATAGATGTAAAGGGATGAGATCCCTCATTTAGTCATTGCTCTCCTTTATTTAGGAAGAGAGGTCGAAATCTCTAGTTATATATAGACCTCTAGTCTATGAGAGAGATATAGAGAATTTTGGAGAAGTATTGTTGGGATATTTTGTGAATAATTGTGATAAGAACTTAGATATTTCTTTCTCCTAATGTATTAATGATATTTATGAAATAAAGATGGTTTTTATTTCAGTCCATTAAAGTTTCTTCTAGGTTCCTTGTGCTTCTTGGGTAGGGCCTCTCTAAGAGGGATCAAGGACCCTTTTTACTATTTCTGTAGCTTTCATGCATATTAGTTAGTGATTAGATAGTTTTTCATTCTCTTTTGAAGTTGTATTTAGTTTTGCATGATCAATTTCAGTTTCTGTTAAGATTATGACTAACTAGTAAGTTGTAGCAGCCTCCTATAGAAATGTTCAATAACATTTTGGAGCACTCCTAGGTGCCTCCCAAGGATAAGAACCATAGATTCACTTAATTTATTCACAGTCTATATTTTTCAATGATTTTAAAGACTTGCACTACCTTTTTTAGACTTCATTTTTCTTCATGTAGGAGTATCCTATAGAAACTGTACAGTTCCTATAGAACTACACAGTTCTTGTAGAAATCTTCTGTAGGCTTGTTTCAACTTCATATCTTTGTTTAAATTAATATTATTTTTCATAAGAACTTAATAAACAATAAAAGGACATTTAGATTGATATTGATCAAAGGGTTAGCTTGCCTTATTCATGCATTAGTGTAACTTTACTTCCATTACAATTTTTTTGTCATAGTTTAGATCTTTACTTCTATCACAATTTTTTATCATAGTTCAGATTGGATTCATCTTTTTTCTTCAATTTAACTTTCGTAATTCAATAGTTTTTAATGCAGTATAATAAGTTATTTTTATGCAATCTATATTAGTTGTACTTTCATATTGTTTTTTTTTCCTTCAAGCAATTAGTTCAGAGATTATTTCTATCACTTGATTTTTCTTCACATTTTCCTCCTTTGATCATTTTCAAACCTTTGCTACTGAAAATTGCACACTGCACATACAATGCATAACACCTAATAAGTTTGTATGTACCTTGAGTTGACAAGTAAAGTAGGAGACCAAGGGTACAATAAATCATTGTTGCTATTCATGGGACCATCACTTTTTGGCGTCATTGCCGGGGAGATGCTGAAGTCTGCATGTTATTTTCTTTTTGTTTTCTTTTGTGTGACTTAGAGAAGTAAAAATGATACCTCAGTCACAAGGCCAATCTCACTATGGAATTTCTATAGTGTAACAACCCAAGTGATTTCACTTCGTGTGAGTATTGATAACTTCTTTCCACACTATATATTTTTTCATTAAATATAAAAAAAAAATAGTTTTTCACTTTATTTTGATTTCATGAATGACTAGAACTAGAGATAGGAAAGAGATTTTCTTACCAAAAAACCCCACCACAAAACATGTCCAAGCAATCCAAAGATTGGTCCTGAAACACTAGAAATTTTCTTGGAAATGGAAGCTAGAGAATTTGAAAATATTTTAGATGAAAGTCAGTCCTCACCTCGTTTCATGGAAGGTGAAGAAGAAATATTTTATTTCCCTGTTTCGGAATCCGATGGAGAAGCCAAGATGGACAATACTAATTCTTATTCTTTACCTAATTTTCATGGAATTGTCTCTAAATATCTTGACACTTTCTTGTTTGAGTTTGCAGTTATATGAAGGACATATGATTATACCGTTGATGAACAAAATATCAATTTTTTTTCTTCTACTTTGAAGGATTCAACTCTAATATGGTTTATGAGCTTGGAGGGAAGTAGTATCACAACTTGCGATCAAATGAAAAACACCTTCAACGAAAAATACATAGACTATTATAGAGAAATATATATAAGGGTTGATATTTTCAGAATGACACAAGAACTACATGAATCTCTAGAAGAATTTGAAGAGAGATTTCAACTAAGCTACAAGAGAGCTCAAAATTGCACTTTGGACGAAGACTAACTCAAGCTTATCTTACTCAGAGGAGTAAGAGGAGATTTGATGGAAACATTGAATCTCCTATCCAATGGAGATATCTATCATTTGGACTATGATGATATCAAAAGAATATTCAAGAGCCATTCAAGTCCCCCGAAAGAAAGGTAGAAGCAGTAGAGGTTTGGTATCTCAATCTTCTAACCCTACAAATCATATAAAGAATGAATTAGGAGGATTACTAGAGGACATGAATACTAATATTTTACATTAGTTATCCATGCAAGTGAATATAATGCAGATAAAAAAAAAACAAGAGGAAGCGAAGAAGGAACTGGTTGTCTATTGTCCCAAATGCACTAAAAATAATCCTAGAAATGAGTTCCATTTAGACCTTATAGATATTTGTGGTATTTGTGAAGAAAATCATCCAACTAAAAAATGTCCTTCTTTTCCAGGTTTGAAATCTACATTTTGAGGAGCATAGGATAACGTGGAGTCACTACACTTCATCAATCAAAAGAGGCATGGAGCACCAAGACCATTCCAAACAGGTTTGGACTTCAATCCTACTCAAAATTTTAGTGCATATTATTCTCAAATGTCTCATCAACCATGGTATAACCCATCATCTTGGTCAAATCCAAATCCTTGGTAGTATCAAGGACCTCAAAATCCTCCTCCATACCAATCTTTTCCTAGCATGCCACAAAATCAATGGAATCAACCATCACAAGGATGAAGGCCACAAAATTTCCAACAAACTTCATTGCTGCCTCCTCCTCCTCGAAACAACACACTCAAAACAATATTCCTCCTAATAAACCTCAGATACTTGCTCAAGCTGCTCCAAATCCAAAAAATAAGAAAGTCCAACCTGTATACAACAATGATACAACTTATCAGAATTATTTTGTGGAACTACAAGAGATAAATATTAGATCAGGAAAAATCTTGCAACAAGAACCAAATCTCATAGAAAATGAAGAATTTGAGAATGAAAACATTACCTTATTTCAACCACAAGCCCCTCCTTACCCTGAAATATTGCAAGAAAATAAAATTTATACATTTGAGGAAAAATAACTTTTAGGAGAGCTTGATAATTTGTGCATAAAGATACCTCTCTTACAAGCTCTTAATTATGTTCCCATTTTAAACAAGTATATCAAGGAAGAATTCATTACAAGACTAGGGAGAAAAAGGAAAGATGCTCCTACCATACATTTTGTAGGACAACTAGCTAACCTTATGTTAGATTACTGAGAGGGGGGGGTGAATCAGTATGAGAACAATAGTTACTTTTAACCAAAATACAAAACCTCCAATAATGTTAAATAGTTTATCATTAGCATTCAATATATCATCAACACCATAATTCAAAGCATAAGTATCACATAAACACAATACACCAGAATTTTACATGGAAATCCAATGCGGGAGAAAACCACTTAATGCTTTTCTTATTTATCAAAGAGTACATCCATTGGAAGCACCAAATTCCTATTTCTCCAGCTACAACTAGAAGGATTCTCCAACCCCCTATTTACAGTCTGCAACCTAAAGGAATATCTAACTTCCTGATTTATCAGCTCCAACCAAAAGGAGGCTACAACCCCTTTTCCTTTCCCTGTCCAACCACCCTGAAATATAAATGTAGACCAATATGTCACTACCACTATCGATGTAACTGATAACCTGTTGGTGTTTATATTTCTGATATTTCTGTTGCTGCTATGGATACTAATATCTCATCAAGACTGTAATCACACATACCTCATACCAAGATATACAAGGGGGTTATCCAAATCAAATGCTTATGAATTACTAAGACATATCTGTACCTGGTTTCTTCAAAATACACACCCTAACATACACATGAAGACATACATTCAATCTATTTCTGACCTGGTGGATTAGATCTCTAATCTTATGCTTGTCTTCTTCACAGATCCACGACCTGTACACTGCCTGCTCACGGATGTTTGTGCTTATCCCTTCCGCAACTCACAGATTACCTCAAAGACACTACTGTAGTAACTTTTCTTCCATACACTCGACTCTGTAAACTTGTCCCTTCACTGCCTTCGTCTCATTGCCTCAGATATGCCAATATATATTCACACCAAAATATTTAATTGACTCTTCTCTATATATATGTGTTTCCAATGAGGATGTCATTGAAAAATGAAAGGATTTCTGAGAGTCATAAATTTTGACTCGGTTAACTGATTGGGATGAAATTTTACAGGGAGTTGCGTCTCGAAGAGTTCACTATCGTGTCGATCTAATCTATTAAAACGAAATACGTTTTGACACTTTTCGGGAGCCAAATTCCTTCATATGATGCCTCAAATTCGAGTTTTAGTGTTTTAGTGTTTTTGTGGGTTTTTATTTTTATTTTTTATTTTTTTTGTTATCAGTTATCTCTTCATTTATGCATGTAATCAAAAAAATGAGTTGATGAATAATGTCACTCTAGTTAGATCTTAGTTATTGTTCAATTTTAGATTCATCCAAGAATTTTCTAAAATTAGCTAATTTGTTTTCTTCGATAATTTACCTTTTTCCTAATTTAGGGCCAACTCATAATGTCTTGTTAATGGCATGCAACTGACATGCAACTTGTTAAATTTTTTTTCAAGGGTTTACATTAATGACAACCAATCTTTCAACACCTTATGCTTGAGAAGTTAATTGTACCTAAATAATTGGATCCAGGGAGTCCTTTAGTAACTTTCCACATTAAAAACACCTTGATCCAAAATACTCTTATTTATCTAGGATATGCTATCAACATTATGACTAGAGATACCATGATGAAACTCAAACTTCAGGAATTTCTGAGAAACACCCCAACTATCCTACAACTTGCAAATCATTCAATAGTTAAACCTGAAGGCATGTTGGAAGACATCATAATATCCATTGACTCTTTGAAGTACCCTACTGACTTCCTAGCCTTCAAACAAAGTCTCAATCCAATGAATATTCTCTCATTTTGGGAAGGCCATGAATGACCACAACAGATGCATACATTGGTTGTAGAGAAGACAATATGACTATCATTGATGGCCTATCCCAAAATCAAATTGTTCTTTATCCCTTAACCAACCTTTGATAATAGAAAATATGGCTACGTGGGTGGAAGAAGAAGAATACATAACAAAAACAACTTCCTACCCCATCTACACAATTCACACTTGCTTGGCTGATAGTACAATTGATGAAGACACTTTCCTTGAAAATTTTCCGCAAAATCAATATCCAGAAGATGTGAAAATAGAAGGGATAAATAATGATAACAAACATGAAATTTGTACAGAAAACAAAAATGAATTATGGATAGATTTTTTTACTACCGAGATAGAAGATCCAACTATCGAAAGCATAGAGATCAACCCTGCAAAAACACTCAAAATAAAAAACAAATTCACTAGTCAACAAGAACAAACACTATTAGATGCGTTGAAAATAAATATTGAAGATTTTGCATGGGATTACAAAGACATGAAATAAATAAATCCTTCTATTTGTACTCACCATATTTACATCAAGGAGGGATGACAACTTGTTAGGCAGCCCCAAAGAAGGATGAACCCTGTAATGAAAGACATAGTTAAACAAGAAGTCCAAAAGTATCTTGATGTTGGATTCATATATCCTATCTCAGATAATGAATGGGTCTCTCCTCTAGTTATTGTTCCAAAGAAGAATGGGAAGTGGAAGATATGTGTGGATTGTCGGGAGTTGAACAAGGCTACCAGAAAGAACCATTTTCCCCTACCTTTTATTGACCAATTTTTGGATGTCTTAGCTAGGAAGAAATACTTATCCTTTCTGGATGGTTTTAGTGTATACACCCAGATTCAAATCAGTCCCGAGGATCAGGATAATACCATATTTACTTGCCCCTAGGGTACATTTTCATACAAAGTCTTACCTTTTGGCTTGTGTAATGCCCCAACCACTTTTCAAAGAGAAATTCTCAACATCTTTTCAGAACTCATCCATGATAAAGTTGGGATCTATATAAAAGAATTTACCCCTTATGGAAATTTATTTAATGAATCCTTGGACAATCTAGATAAGGTTCTCCAAATATGTAGAGAGATGAATCTATCCCCTATCAACTAAAAATGAAATATGATGACAAAGGGATTGTTTTATGACATCACTTGTCCTCCATAGGGATTGAAGTAGACAAAGAAAAAATCAAAATCATCACCTTACTTCCTACCCCTCTAGAACCAAAATATGTAAGAAGCTTTCTTGTACATGCAAGATATTACAAGAGATTTATTAAGGATTTCAGTAAAATAGCTTCTCCCCTGTTTACCTTGTTGTCCAAAGATGTGGAATACTGTTGGACTCTAAATTGTCAAAAAGCTTTTGAAACAATCAAGGAAAAACTTACAACTGCTCATGTATTACAAGGTCCCAATTGGGGTCTCCCATTCCACATTCACACTGATGCATCAGACAAGTCTATAGGAGTAGTCTTAGGATAGGATGAAGACAATAAACCTTATGTATTTTACTTCATAAGTAAAAAATTATTTGGTGCAGAACTGAATTATACTGTTACAGAAAATGAAGTTTTAAGAATGGTTCATGCTCTCAATAAATTAAAATATTATGTTACAGGTTATAAAGTTTTTTTCACATAGAT
This sequence comes from Picea sitchensis, assembly GCA_010110895.2. Taxonomy (NCBI): domain Eukaryota; kingdom Viridiplantae; phylum Streptophyta; class Pinopsida; order Pinales; family Pinaceae; genus Picea; species Picea sitchensis. The sequence continues at coordinate 35,068 of SNQJ01S0078968.1, read as the reverse complement.
CATGCTGCCATCATACACTTATGAATAAACCCGACATTAATGATAGGATGATTAGATGGTTTTCTTTATTACAACAATTTTATTTAACTATTGTTGATAAGCCTGACAAACATAATGTAGTTGCAAATTTCTTGTCCAGATTGACCATTCCTACTAACGAAGGCATGATTGATGACCGATTTTCAGATGAGCACCTATTTTCCATATCAACACAAACCCCCTAGTTTGCTGACATAGAAAATTACCTTATAATATGGAAATTTTACTCAACATTTCTCCTACAGTGAGGGATGCAAGATTGTCTGCAAAAGTTCATCCTATACCTTGGGTAGCAGGATACATATTCAAACTATGTCCAGATTATATTTTGAGGAGATGCATAAGAAAATATGAGGTGCATGATATCCTGCATGCTTTTAATGATGAACCATGTGGAGGTCATTATGAAGCCAAGATGACATCTTATAAGATCTTACAAGTTGGATATTATTGGCCAACCCTACATAGAGATGCTCAAAAATACACTTCACATTGTGATGAATTTCAAAGAATTGGGAAACCAACAAGGAGAAATGAAATTCCTTTACAGCCCCAAGTATCATTAGAACCATTTGACAAGTGGGGAATGGAATTCATAGGCCCAATTGATCCTCCATCAGGTCATAAGAAGCATATTTTGGATTGCACAGACTACCTGACAAAATGGGCTAAAGTAAAAGCCATGAAGGATGCCACATAATCAAATGTAGCACCATTCCTGCAAGAATGTATATTTTCAAGGTTTGGTTATCCAAGGGAAATAGTCACGTATCATGGCCCTCAATTTACATAAAAAATCGTTGAAGAAATCATGAAGGAACATAACATCCGCCACGGGAAGTCAACACCCTACCATCCTCAAGAAAATGTGAAAGCTGAGGTCACAAATTGAGAGCTAGAAAACATCCTCACCAAAACAATGAGCATGAACAAGAAAGATTAGTAAAAAAAGATCACAAAATTAGCATGGGCATACAACATTACATGGATAACTACTACATGGCTTACTCATTTTGAATTAGTTTATGGTAAGAAATCCATGATTCCTATTTAATTTGAATATCACACATTAATAACAACAACTGAATTAGACATGAATTTGCAGTCAAAACAAAAAGAAAGATTGATCCAACTGAATGCATTAGATGAGTACATGATGCAATCCCTCTTCAACACTGAAGTGGTGCAATAACAAATAAAGTACTTGAATGACAAGAAGATTAAGTACAAAAATTTCAAAGAACGAGATTGGGCTCTGTTAAATGACTCAAGGTTTAAGTATTTCAAAGGAAAGTTGATGACAAGGTGGCTAGGGCCCTACATCATTGAGAAATGTTATAATAATGGTTCAATGCAGATAAGAACCATCGATGAAGAAGGAATACCACTACTAGTGAATGGATTTAGACTAAATACTTACAATAATCCCTTGACAAAAGAAAAATTCAATCCATCCCAATAAAGAGATATGAAAAACAAATATTGGATGAAAACCTTTCAAAGGAATCTAGGAAAAACCTAAGGGTGAAAACCTCCAATGGAGACAGTCTCAGATATGAAGAATAAATGAATATCCTCATTAGGAAAACTTCTCAAAAAATTTATGAGGCAAGGCATTAGTAAAAACCAATGATGACACTTTGCCTTGAAAAAAAGAAAAATAAAGAGAGAAAAAAAACAGAAGAAAAAAAAAAAAGAAAAAAAGAAAGAAAAAATAAGAAATTTTTTTGTACTAACATTTTGTTTTTGCGGTTACCAGGAACTTCATTATCGCAACCATATGAATAAGAATAAAATCAACAGTCATCAAGGATAATAAGAATTCATAACTTTCCCATCATTTTTCACAATTTTTCATGATTCATAAATAACATTTTCCATCGTCTCCATATGATCATCCATATTTTTCATTTCCATCATAAATACCACTTTCCATACCCAACATGTTTCATTTTACCCTTCATTTCAATAAAAATAGTCTCCAAGGTTATTCTACAGTATCAAACAACCAAGACCATTTCTACAAAAAAAAAAAAAATAGAAGGAAATCGCAGTCAAAATCAACATCAACAATTCAAATATCAAAACTAGAACTACCTTCTCCAACCATTTTTTTCATTAGATACATCCTCGGGATAGAAAAAAATCAACTTCTACCGGATACTCTGTATCTTGTAGAAAATATTCAGCATAACATATCTACAAGATGATCTGTATCTTGTAGCACGATTGAAGGTCTCAATATCCCAATACATTGCAAATCTAATTTTGAGGAGGACATCAAGCGAATCTACAGGCACTAACACGAAGACAGACCACCTCCAACCACCTACAACAAGAAAATTTATGTGCATGCAAAGGTAAACAAAGGTAACATAATTGTCTATCCTATCCACATTTAATTAAGCCTCACACATATATATCTATGCTTATTTCATATGGTCAAGCATTCATAAAGTCTATAAGGTGATGAAACGAGGATGTTTACGTCTTGTCAGTGGGGGGTGGTATAATTCGTGCCAAAAGTTGAATTGGCATGTGGATATTGAATGATTTAAGTGGAGGTTTATATCTTTGAGTTAGAAAAGGCATGAATTAAGGAATTATTATGAATACACAAGTCAACTATTGCTTTACTTTTGAGACAAGACACCATTCTTATCCATGATTTAAGGGTATAACTCGGAGTTAGAAAAATTGGAGAACCATTTCGAATTTGAAGAAGAAGAGTGGCTCTAGTTGGGTGAAATTAGGAATCCGAGCTCGCAGGAGAAGAGGGAACAAAAAACAATTAGATAGAGGATACGAGGACGCTGCAAGAGAATAGTTTATACAAACTACAGGTAGCCATGAAACCCTAGATAGAGAAATATCCCTTCAATATCAAACATTTGTTTCATTCATTTCAATTTTCATTTGTTTTTGACTTGTGGTCGTTCCTGGAAATTTTTATGGTCATTGAACAACGAGCAAGTTACACCCTATAGAAACCCATTTTTTCCACAAGTTACAGTATTGTAGACTCTGTCCTAAGATGTGAACTAAATTTCCATGTGCAGAGATCCATCAAAATTCTAATGTTACGAACCTATGGTCGAACCCTCTCGACACTATAATTTTTCATGAGTCTTAAAAAACACACCCTGAAGAAATTTCGATTTACACAGTTCCTGTAAAACTCCGTTTCTATAGGAACGATTGCAAAAAACATTACCAACTTGGAATTTATCAGATAAAACCCCTCATCTCACACTTTTTCTTCAAGAAAAACCTTTTGCTCAATTTTCTGACCACCAATTTACCTAAAAACCAACTCAACTTATCATCCTCTCTAAGGAGTAAGTCAACTTGAATACTCCAGAGGAATCCTTCATCTATCCTTCCTCTCCACTCATCATCCTAAAAAACAATTATGGGAGAAGGATTTAAGAGAGGGGAACCAACAAATCCTTCTAGGGTTTATGCCAACCATGAGATGGTGGAAGGTTTTCAAAAATTGGAGTGGTTGGGTTACTTTGAGAGACTAAGGGGGTTTAATGATGAGGTATCCATGGAGTTTTCTCAGAATATGAAAGATCAGGAATATGTGACTACAATCAAGGGGATAACTATTAGGATCAATGAAGCCTCCATCAACAAAGTTTCTAGTTTACCTTTGGGAATCCCTTAGAACAAATAAGAAAGGTAGGAAGCCATTAGTGCCAAGAATTCATTCTTCCTCCATAATGAGAAACCCGATGAGAATAAAAATGGCATAAAAAGGGAAATCCTCCCTCACCCATGGCAGGAGGTAGCATACCACATCATCAAATACATTACTTGTGAGGGTAGGATGAGTGTGGTCTATGCCTAACATTTCAAAGTATTGCATCATCTTAGGCATCTTCCAAATCATGAACCACACCTGAATCTAAGTGGCCCCTATTTTCTTCTTCAGTAACGAAAGGAGATGAGCCGACAATTACAAAAAGGGAAACAATAATTCTTAGCACATCATGGAATCATCAAGATGATAGTATTGGATTCTCTTAGGAGCTTGAAACATAGAATTGTGTGGGAATATTTAAACAACACAAACATACAATATTTTGAATAAGTGTAGGAAGCCATGAGTGAGGAAGAAAGAAACAAGGGATAGAAATCCAAGAGACTCACCAATCCCAAGAAAGAAACAAACAAAAGAGGGGGGAAAGTAAAAGATAGATGAAGAATATAAAGAGCTAGTTGATGTCTTAATTGCGTTAGGGACCTCTACAATCATCCCTCTGAAAATCATTACTGCAGAGTGGGTGAATCCCAGAAGGAGGAGGTCCAACAGAGTCAAGAAAAGTCAGAAAAATGGGAGCCCAATACCATCATCCCCACTCACTATCACAACCCAAGTAGAGGAAGTTAAGGACTCTCCTATTATATAACAAAAAAAAGAAACAAAGGAGAAGGAGCCTCAAGAGGAGATTGTAAGGAAAGAGGAAAGACCAATGGAAGGGACCTCTAAAATAAAAAATCTTGTGGAAAAACTTCTTTATGCAACCTTGTTGGAACTAGAGAAAGCCAAGGTTGATGAAATCAAGTGGAAAATGGTGGAAGAAGATAATAAAGGAAATATTAAAGAGGAGGATGCTTGAGAGTTGGAGCAACAACTCCAACTTAGGCAAGAAAGGTTCCAAATTATGACTATGCAGAAAGATGAAAGTAGATAACCAGAAACTTCAACAACAATTAAGTAAGGCAATAAGAGATTTGCATGAGAAGAATGAACAGGTGGAGATTATTGAAGCAATAGTAAAAACAATAGCTAAAGTATCTAAAGAAATGTTGGAATGTAGGCCACCAGATTGAACACACACACTGTTCCTAAAATAAAAGTGGCACAAAAATCAGATTACACACTTTATCTAAGTTAGTGAAGTTCAACCTTTACTCTCTCCAAGATTTCATAAATGCATATTAGGGTTGTAATATGGAAGAAAAAACTAATCTTTGTGAATTCTACTTGCATAAACTTGTCTTCCCACACCCATACAACTGTATTCCAAATCCATATGTGGGGGATGTGCAATTGATGGCATTTTCCTCTTGGTCGAGGAATGAGGAATTAAGGGCAGAAGATATGAAGAAGTATAAGGAGGAAGAAAATAAAAAACCTTTGTGGATCAAGGCTGAAGTAGCCAGATATTGAGATGTCATCAACAACCATCATAGTCTCTCTTTGGATAGGGATATATCTCTTGGATGGGTGGCCAAGCAGAGGGAAACAATAGCCAATCTTGATGACACACTAAGATTATTGAGATAGGTAGCAGTAGAGGCTTGTCACTGGAGGTGGCATTCTTTGCCTCATGGCTTGAGAATCAGAGAGCATCACTCTCCAAATACTTTGTAGCTTTCCCTCCTTAGAACAATGTGTTATAAAGAAACTCTAAGGAGAATGAAAACTAATTGGATTGGGTTAAGGATGAGCCCTCCACTCCTTCTCCCTATAGCTCCTATGGTTGACCTCAAACCAGAAAGGGAAGAAGTAGAATGGGATAGGATTGTGAGAAATAAGGGATACCATGAGAAACAGGCTGTCACCAAGTATATATGTTGGGATATGAGAGAGGAATTCAACAAGAAACAACAGGAATAACAGGAGAATGTTGATAGACACTAGGGTAATGAACAAAAAATATATGTTGAGAAGAAACAAGGCATTGATCACCAGCAAGATGATGGACAACAGAGGAATAGTGAACAACAACAGGGTACACAACAACAACAACAATAGTGAGATTATAAATAAAATTTTTGGTTTCACAAAGGGTGTGAAAAATTTCAGTTGGGGTTGACGATGAGCCTCATTATTGTCCATTTAAAAGGATTATCTTTGGCACATTTTTCCACCACAAATGACTTAGTGTTTGATTTTGACCATATTTAATAGTTAGTGATGGGTATTTTGTATGTTGCTTAATGAATGTATGATTGAAATTGATTTTTGTGTACAATATACCTTTTTTCACTATTTTTTTTGGCAAAAGACGTGTTCCACCAACCAGGTTGAACTGCAGGAGTCAAGGGCACCAACCTTCTAGAAACAAGGGATTTTGTCTCCTCGAGTGAGATTCCAACCAAATATCAAGGGAAATTGTCTATACCTACCTCCAAGAGTGCTCCTTGTGCATTTATGACCGTTTATATTCAACAACAGTTTGAAAATACAGATGTAAAGGGCTGAGATCCCTCATTTACTCATTTCTCTCCTTGATTTAGGAAGGGAGGTCGAACTCTCTAGTTATACATAGGCCTCTAGTCTAGGAGATATATATAAAGAATTTTGGAGAAGTATTGTGTGGAGATTTTGTGAATAATTGTACTGAGAAATCAAAGCTTTCTTTCTCCTGATGTATTATTGATATTTATGAAATAAAGATGGTTTTTCCTTCAGTCCATTAAAGATTCTTCCAGGTTCTTTGTGCTTCTTAGGTATGGCCCATACAATTAGAGACCTCAAGGACACTTTTAGTTATTGCTTAGATAGTGTTTCATTATCTATTGAAGTTGGATTTAGTTTTGCATGATCAATTTCAGTTTTTGTTAAGATTATCACTAACTGGCCAGTGGTAGCAACATCCTTTAGAAATGTTCAATAACCTTTTGGAGCACTCTTAGGTACCTCCCAAGGATAATAACCATAAATTAAATTAATTCATTTATAGTCTAGCTTTGTCAATTCTTTTAGAGACTTACACTAACTTTTTTAGACTTCATTTTGCTTCCCGTAGGAGTACCCTGTAGACATTGTGCAGTTCTTGTAGAACTGCACAGTTCCTGTAGAAATCTCCTATAGGCTTGTTTCAACTTCAGATCTTGATTTAGATTAATATTATTTTTCATAAAAACTCGTTAAAAAATAAAAGGACATTTAGATTGATATTGATCAAAGGGTTAGCTTGCTTTATTCATGCATCAGTGTAACTTTACTTCCATTAAATTTTTTCTATCATAGTTTAGATCTTTACTTTTATCATTGTTTTCTGTCATATTTAAGATTGAATTCATCTTTTTTCTTCAGTTTAACTTTCCTAATTCAATACTCGTTAATGCAGTAGAATAAGTTCTTTTCATGCAATCTGTATTAGTTGTACCTTTAGATTAGTGTGTTTCCTTTAAGCAATTAATTCAAATATGCTTTATGTCACTTGATTTTCCTACACATTTTCATCCTTTGAATATTTTCAAACCTTTTCTACTCACAATTGGATATTTCACATACAATGCATATCACCTCTTAAGTTTGTATGAACCCTAGGTTGACAAGTAAAGTAGGAGACCAAGGGTACAATAAATCATTGCTTATATTCTTGAGACCATCAATTACATCACTTTTCCTGCAACCATTCATAATGCTTAGAAATATACAATGCTGCATTGGGGTGTTACAATCGCCTCCCCCTACAATTTTCACTTTCCTTAGTGCACATCAGCATACAACTGTACATGTACACATACATAAATGGTTAAATCACAATAATTGATACTTCCGTAGTTTAATGGATCATGCAACAATTCCAATCAGTATCTCTCATTCCCCTCAACCTACACAAACCAAGGAAGTGTACCCCCTTTTTACATCGTAGTCCCTTAGGCTCTCCCACTTCTCTACGAGGGCTGCAACATAGATCATATAGGAAGCCTCAGAGTTATGGCTCTTGGAAATCCAGTTGCACCAAAATGGAGCCTTTGTACACATATGTACAAATGTACATTCATATTTCCTCTAAAATATGAAAAATGTTGCATGTACTCTTCCTGCATGGCCTCTTCATGCTCCCATGTGGAATATTTAGGACCGTAGTAGGTCCATTGAACCTTTACCAAGATGATGGATTAGTTCCTAATAAATTTGAATTTCCAATCTAGGATGCACACTGGATCCACCCAAAAGTGTCCTTCATGCTCCATCTGAATCACAGTCCAATAGATTGCATGGTTATGACCAGGCACATACTTCTTTAATAAAGACACATGAAACACATTATGAACTCTCATGGATGTAGGAAATGCAAGCATGTATTCAACATGGTATATCCTTTCTAGGACTTCAAATGGCCCACAATATCTCATTGCCAACTTTGTGAAACTTCCTAATTTTAGTGAAATTCTTTTTTCCTTCACGTTCAGAAAGACATGCTCGACCACTTTAAATTTCATGTGTTCTCTGCCTTTGTTGGCACATGTCTTTTTCATATCTTGTGTAGTCTTTAATTTTTGATTTATTTTTACCATCCGCTCTTCCATTTCTCTTAGCAATTATGGTCCAGTAATGTGTAATGTCCCTTTCCAAATGAGCTCTTCCGGAGATTGACGAAATAGCCTAAGTGATTCTCATAGGCTATAGTCAGTGGGGAAAAAGGGAATTGACTAATTATTTAATGTCACAAGGAGGAAAAGTAACTTTTTAAAAAGTGACATTGAGTAATTAATAAAAAGGCACCTATGTGACTATTGAGATAATGAAAAGTCACTTAACTTATTAAAAGGTTAAAAAAGGAGAAAAAAGGTCAACGAAAGAATAAAAAGGGAAAGAGGGGTGCCCTCTCTCATTATTAACTTTCTAATTTTTAAAATTGAATTGAGAGAGCTCTTGTGGCTTTTGGACTCTTGGGACCAAAAAACCCTAGAGATATTTTTGAGATTGGTTTTAGTGGTGAGAATATCCACCCTAGTTGGTCATTGATAAGGAGATCATTCAGATCTTCTTATTGTGCTTCAATTGTGACTGTGATTTCTCTTTGTGGCCGAGTTATTTCATTGGAGGCATATTTTTATTACTTTTTTGCTAAGTTTCTTGTTACAGAGGGTGAGTTCAGTTTTCAAGCTGAGTATTTTGTGTTGGAACAACATTTCCTGGAAGGCAAGGATGAGTTAGTGGCTTGGGGGTTGATTCTTCCATAGATGGGAGAGTTTATTGATATTTGGGGTGAAATATTCACTTGGGGATCAATTTATCTACCACCGAGACCAATTTTTTACCCAAGAGGGTTGATTCGAGTGTGACAACAATTCTTTGCTGAGGAAACTCAAGTATTTGACTGTTTAGGATGACTTCTATATGTTGAGTTGAGGGTTCTGTGTTCTGGGTTGAATTATTTATTATCTAGCTTGAGTTTGATTGTTGATGTGGAGTTAGTATATGGCTATGATGAGTTACCAATTGCTGGGTGAATTGCATTCTTGCTAGAATCCTTATTGGGTAATAACTTCATTTTGATGTTGAGATTGTTTTCAAAGATCGAGTTTTCTCCTATAAACAGAGCTACCTCCAAGTTGGGTCAAGTTCTCTACCATAAAGGCACTGTCCATTAATTATCTATTGCTTTCTACAAAAGTTTTTCTACATTCTTGTAGCTTTTTGAAACCAATATATATATATATATATATATATATATATATATATATNTTGTTATAAATTAAGAAGAGTAGTAAATATTTTGTGTTTCCAATAATGGGATTTCATTGCAAACCGGAACTAGGAATGAGTACCTCTTTATTTCAGTTTATTGTCATCTCTTAAATGGGTTTCAAATGTATCTCAAAGAATGTCATAGTCCATTTCTAAAGCTACTGTAGCAACAAACACTTATTTTTATCTAAACAGTGAATTGTGTGGTGAAGTGTTGGCACTCAAAACCAAGGAAAATTCCACAAAAAATTAATAGGAACAATACAATGGTATTAGAGCCTCGATTCTACTAGGCTGAAGGGGCTTAATTAATCCATGTGGCCAGGAGTCGAAGAAGGATATATCACCTACATAAGTAGAAGGAAATGAGGGGTAGAAAATATTTTTAACTAAGAAGAATAAGTAGAAAAGAACCAACTGGAGGAAAATCAAGGAGGAGCTATGGGGGATAATAATGATGATAAAGATTTGAAAATACTAGAGGGTTTAGCCAATGGGCAACAACAATTAGCATAAATCTTGACACAGTTGATTGCTAGTAACTAGGAAAACCAAAACCATGGGGTAATAATGGTAATGGAGGCACTAATGAACACCATAGGGGAAACAATGGTGTAGGGGGTTCCAATGGGAACAATGGAAACCATGCAGAGTGCAACAACAATCATATTCATACATAGGTTGGCACTAGAACCACATGCATAATAATTATTTGGCCTCTTATGCCTCAGTTCGTGGGGAACCAACAAGTAAGGAATCAAGGGAAGCAAGTTTAGGGTGATAAATTTGATGATTATTGGAGGGAGTACCAAGCTCTTGGTGAGGAATTTCAGGCGGCCATGTCACTACAAGAATACTGTAATATCAAGTACAATAATAGGCCAAGGGAGGTTAACTAAGGTCAATAGAACATTGATATCATGAGGAATATTGGGAAGCTCAACATTCCCCCCTTTGATGGTTCAAGCAAATGAACAAATAGAGAATGGGTTCAAAATTTGGACACCTACTTACAACTTAATATCATGTTAGAGATATAGGAAATTAATTTCTCTACTTTGCATTTGGCCGGAGAGGCCCATGAGTGGTGGTACCATGGATTGGTCACTCTGGGACATGCCAATATTACCTCTTATCTGGACTTCACTCAAAATTTGATGGAGAGGTTTGACAGGAAGGATCCAAATATACATTTCATAGAGTTGGCACAACTCAAGTAGGTTGGGACACCAAATGCTTACATCATAGAGTTTCAGAGCCTCACAGTCACAATGACGAATATATCTGAGAAATGGTTGGTGATGTTGTTCATAGAGGGTTTATTTGATCCACTGCATGGTTGGGTAAAACAATTCAAGCTTGAGATTCCTTAGGATGCCATTATAAAGACACATGAGATGGAGGATGTGGTCTTGAAGAATTTTTTTTTCTCCAAATATTTCATTCCTCAGAAAAATAAAGATAAGAATCCTTTTCTGAAAGAGGGAACAAGTAAGGAGAAGTTGGATGAGGCAACTCATAATCAGTTGAGAATAAATAAGATTTTCTTCAACTGCAAGGACCCTTGGGAACCTAGGCACATGTGTATGGGCAAGGGAAAGGCACATTATATAGAGGCGCTATCATATAGTGAGGAGGAGGAAGAAGCAGAGAAAGAAGGTACATGATAGTGATCAAGAAAAATTAGTTGAGGAGTAGTCACATGAGGAGGTCAAGTGTGGAGCTATCACCACTTTATCAAGTGTCCCCAAATTTCACACCTTTAGGATCCATGGTGTTGTTCATGGTCAATGGGTCACAATACTGATTGATGGTGGGGAAACCCACAACTTCATCGACTCAACTTTTGTGTCTAAGAGAAGCATTCCTATAATATATTTTGAGGGATTTTATGTAGAAGTAGATGGTGGGCATGTTATGCCTTACACACAAAATATTTCACAGTTATGATTAGCATTGGGAAATTACACAATGACCGATGACTTCTATGTAGTTGAGCTACAAGACACCAATGTCATATTGGGTGTCCAATGATTTGTTTTTATAGGAAAACGTTCAGTTGACTACCAGGCCATGGAGATGGAGTTCAAAGTAGCAGATGGTAGGAAGGTGGTATTGAGAGGCATGTCAAATGATTCTCCCAAGATCGTCTCAACTAAATAGAAGGAGGGTATATTCAGACACGATGATGTCACTTATGCACTAGAGTGCTTGATCACTACTGAGAAACCGTCAAACAACAACCATCAATATCATATAGACATTGAAACACTGCTGAGAAAACACAATCGGGTATTTGGATAGATACCTCCAGGGAGACCGCCAAACAATGGATTTGAGCACACTATTGAATTGTAATAGGGAGAGAAACCTATGATCACTACTTCCTATATGCATCCGAAGAAATTCAAGGACAATATTGATAAGGCCATTAAGGATTTGCTGTAAATGGGACACATTAGGCTGAGATCTATCCCATTCGCTTCTTCTATAGTGTTGGTGAAGAATAAGGATGACACAATGAGGATGTGCATTGAATAAGAAGACGGTTAAGAACATGTACCCTATTCCCAAGATTGATGAGATTCTAGATGAGTTGCATGAGGTAGTGCATTTTTTGAAGATTGATCTTCGATTGGGGTACCACCAGATCAGATTCCAAGAGCAGGATATTCCCAAAACTTCTTTCAGATGCCATTATGGGAATTACAAGTTTTTGGTCATACCATTTGGTTTGACCAACACACTAGGCACCTTTCAATCCTGCATGAATCACATATTCAAGAAACAACCGAGGAATTTTTTGTTGGTCTTCTTTGATGACGTTCTGATATATAGAAGGACATCGGAAGAACACTTGGAGCATCTAGAGGAGATCCAAAGCATCATGGAGGAACAATCACTGTATGCCAAGGAGTCAAAGTGTCAGTTTGGCATGAAAAATATCTTATTCTTAGGTAACGTGGTCAGTGCCCATGGAATACAAGTGCATAGGGATAAGATACAGGCTATACTTGATTGGCCACCGCCCAAAAATATTTCACACTTGTGTGGTATCTTCGGGATTTGCAACTACTATAGGAGATTTGTGAAGGGGTTTTCACAGTTGGCTTCACCACTCAAAAACCTCACAAAGAAAGGGGCATTTAGGTGGATAGAGGAGTCTCAAAGGAAATTTTAAAAGATGAAGGAAGTGATGAGAAATTTCCTAGTTCTATCACTTCCTGATTTCACTCAGCCCTTTGTGCTTGAGTGTGATGCATCAGGCAAGGGAATAGGAGCATTTTTGATGCAACAAAGACATTTGATAGCACACGAGAGTAGGAAGTTCACATATTTAGAAAGACTCTACTCCATCTATGACAAGGAAATTTTGATCACCATCATGCATGCCTTGGCGAAGTTTAGATAGTACTGGGTAGGTGGAAAATTTGTGGTTAAGATAGACCATAACAACTTGAGGCACTTCTTGGGGAAAAATGACTTGAATGAAAGACAAATAAGTGGGTTAGAAAACCACATGCATATGATTTATACATTGAGTATGTAAAAGGAAAGAAGAACACAGTTGCGAATTCTCTCTTGAGGAAACCAGAGATATTTTCACTTGCAGATATTTCGACTGACTAGAAATATCATCTCTTGGTTGAGTTTTCCAAGGACCAATTTTCTTGTGAGCTTATGGATCGCAGTGTGTAGGATGAAAATTATAAGGCAATGGATGACATCATCTACTGTAAAGACCGCATATACTTATTCCAAAAATTTGCTATGCATGATACATCATTGGAAGGGCATCCAAGATACTTTAAAACTTACATGCAGATTAGGGAGAGGTTCACTTGGAAGAGTTTCAAAGATGATGTATTAAGGCATGTGAGAGAGTGTGTGACTTGTTAACGGAACAAGTTAAAGTAGACCCATCCTGCAGGATTACTACAACCATTTCCCATCCCAGATAATAAGTGGGAAAACATATCTATGGACTTCATCGTAGGTTTACTGAGGGTACAGGGAAAAGACTCCATATATGTGGTGGTCGATAGGTTGAATAAATTTGCACATTTATTTACCATATCCTCTGAATAGAAAGCATAAAAAGTACTGAATTTGTTCTTCAGAGAGGTATTCAGACTCCATGGGTTGCCGAGGATAATTGTTAGTGACAGGGAAAATAGGTTCCTGTTGACGAGCGAAAATGACCACTCGTCAATTGGAAGAGTGAATCCGGTCCGGGGTTGTCTAATTAACCCAAGTCGTTTGTATTGACCCACTCTGATGGGTTTAATGGCTCCATTGGCCAATCTAAGGTCCTAAAGGAAATGAAAAAAATAAATAAAAGAAATGAAATAACTCACTAATCACTAATGTATATATATGTACATATAAATATATATACAGTTTAAAAGATATTGATATGATAATCCTATATGTCTAGTTTATATATACAAGATGTACAGATAATGAGTTTTAATTTGAACTCATAAAAAATTGAGTGTATAATGGTTCTTTTGATGGAAAGAAAAATAGAAAGAAAAATTCTTTATTTCTTTTTGTTTTGTTTTTATATCATTTAATCTATGTACACCTCTAAGATCAAACATAAAACTACTATACAAAATATAGACAGTAGGAATTATACTACATATAATGATTTCGATTATAGACTAGTAAATAATAAAAAAGAAGAACAGACTAACCTGTCAATCACTTTGAAGAGTATGCATCCAACTTTTAGCGTAAATCATACATCAATCCATCCATGAGAGAAATATGTTGTGCATCTTTACACTGTTTGGGACAAATGCTAAATTGTGCATTGACTGGTGTATTAATTTTGGTAAAACAGTAGAATGCAAAAATGATTACAGTGATATAATAGACTGCTAGCAACAACGTATAAGATAAATCCTACAGTTACAGCTTGCATTTACTCAATCAAAATGTTTGAGGTAAACCTCATAATATGAATTGGGTGATCAATTTCTTTTTATAAAACTAAAGCATAAAATCATGAACTATGAAGGAAAAAAAACTATCTTGACAACAAAATAAACTGCGAAGATGAAAGCTATCAACAGTCACCCAATCATCAAGATAAACGAAATATAGACAATAAAAAAATTCACAGATGGCTAAAGCATAAAGTAAATATTTGTTAAGTCCAAACTCGAGTATAATTTGTTCACAACTAGCCCTAGGCCAGGATGCCTGGATTACAAAAATAATGGGTTTATAAAGGCCTCAGAAAAGATAACTGTTTCTTTTTCTGAGATCAAATATTAATTACAAAAATCCTAAAGGGGGATACAACCACCC
>SNQJ01S0078968.1:0-13784 GCA_010110895.2 Picea sitchensis | reverse complement strand
GACTGTTGATTATTTCTTGGCCTCCTTAGTTGCATGTCCCTAGACTTAATTTGGCAATTTGCAGTCTGTGAAGGTTTGTTACTTGGCTGTATCATTCTTTGTTGTGGAAAGTATTTATTCCTTCAAAATATTAATTGTTCATGTCTAAGTTTGAAGGAACAATTTATAGCTTTGTGACCAAAATTAGAATAGGAGAAACAATAACCATAGAAAAATTATTTGTACCTGGAAAGTGGTGGTCTTCTTTGAGCAAATCGATTTCTTCTATGTTGATGACGTCTTTTAGCAGGGAGCGCATTATTTCTTTGGTCTACAGATTCAGTCCTGGCACCTTTTTCTTTACTCGTCTTGGGCAGTTGATTGTCTTCCTTTGTTTCTGCAGGTTTGTTGTGGTTATTGGTTGTACACTTGACAAACTTGATGGGTTCTTCATTTTTTGGCTTACCATTACTTGATCCTTCTTCATAACCCAAACCAGTTTTCAGCTTTGGATTCCCTTGCTGATTCAGAATGGTGGCTAATCCTTCTCAGTCTTTGATGCTTGACAGATTCTGATTATACAAGGCTTGAAACTTCTCCATTTCTTTCCTTGTTTTCACTACTTCTTGTTTTAATGATTCACATCTTGCCTTCTTTTATGATAGCTGTTGTTTCATAATATATTTGATTTTCTTTGCCTCCTCTAATTCCTCTTTTAATAGGACAAGATCTTCATCAGGTCCTTTACTGTCTTTCTCGAACTGTATCAACAATTTTCTTTGCTTTCTGTTCTTAATTCTTAGTCTGTCAATCTCTTCCAGTGCATTGATCAGTTCTCCTTCCATGTCAACCACAGATTCTTCTTCATTAACCTCACTTCCCATGCTATTATTATCATAATCCTCTTTGGCCATAAGTATGAATTCATTTAATTTATCTTCAATAGAGGAGTCATTGTCTTCATCATCTGAAGGATCATCATCATTGTTTACGCAAAGACTTTTCTTCTTAATGTTATTGTCTTTAAAGAAATTTCTGTGGTTGTGCTTCTCCTCATCATCACATGTCTGATCCTTTCTTTTGTGGGGACATTTATTTGCAAAATGACCTATCCTACCACAGTTGAAACATTTGAAAGGCAGTTTACCTTTGTATTTTCCTGATACCTTCCTCAGTCTCTTTACAAATTTTTCTTCAATTTCACCGTACTCAGAATCCTCATTCTTGTATGCTTTAAATGATGCTTCTCTGGAGGTAGGTTTGTCTTTCGCTATTCTCATTTCATATGCAGTCAATGTTCCTAGAAGTTGATCAAACTCCAGGGTTTTTAGATCATTAAGTTCTTCTATAGCAGAGACCTTCGGGTTGAACCTCTCTGGGAGAGATCTCAATATTTTCTGAACTAAAGAAGATTCCTCAATTTTTTCACCGAGTGATTTCATTGCATTTACCATTTATTCTACTCTCAGAAAGTATTTACCAACAGTTTCATCTTCCATCATCTTCATCTGTTCAAACTGTATTCTATAGGTTTGAAGCTTGGCGTCCTTTACCTTCTCATTACCTTCATATTTGCTAATGAGTTTGTCCCACATTTCTTTGGCAGTTCCTAGGTGCATAATTTTTATGAATTCTTCTTCTGCAATCCCACTCAAGATAACATTCATAACCTTATGATTGAAGCTAAATTCTAGCTTGTTATCCTTATTAGCTAGTACAACTAGCTTTACATAACCAATATCTACCACATCCTATACATCTTCACCTAAAGCCATTATGTAGGTTCTCATTATAACTTTCCGGAAGGCAAAGTTTGTTCCATTGAACAGAGGGGCCTTATTGGTTGAATTTTTTTCATGGCTTGACATGTTTAAGCTCTAGGATCTACCCTTAGACAAAAGGGTCTGGCTCTGATACCAACTGTTGGACAACTGAGAGGGGGGGTGAATCAATTGCTACCGTGATTAAACAATTATGCTTCTTTTAAATTATTTACAAGGCACTCAATGATGATCACAATAATGCAGGGAAATAAGCAATGGCACATTCAACATTAGTCACATATATGAGATACATAGACATAGGTATTTCCCGAGGAAACCCATAAAGGGTAAAAACCTGTTCTTCTTTATATGATAAGTATTATTTACATTCTTTACATTATCATACAAATGAGAACCAACTCATTGTGAGGCTACAACCTATGTTTTGCAAGCTGCAACTTGTTGAGAGCATCAACTCTCTGTTTTCTCTAGCACCCACTAGAAGGAAGCACCCACTCCCTGGTTTCTCTAGCACCAACTAGAAGGAAGCACCAACTCCCTGGTTTCTATAGCACCAACTAGAAGTAAGCACCAACTCCCTATGTTCAAGCATCCACTTGAACCTCTGAGGACACCAGTCCTCCCTAGCACCTCCCTACCACCCTGATTTATGAAAAATGTGTTACTGAAACTTGTTACAGTGATATAATGTTCAACAATAGCTTACCAGTATCATCAATGTTCAGCATAATTTCACTACTCTGTCTGCCTCACTGTCTTCCTGCACGCATACCTTGCACTTTCTGTTCTTCTGCCTTTTGTTCTCTGTGCACCATTCCCCTTCAATGCACCTTTTGTCTTCTATGCATTTCAGCTACTCCACTCCACCTCCTTCTTCACACATAAATCACTCACAACAACAACAACTCGGATATCTTCTTTGTTCAACATTCTTATACTCCCCTTGGATCTTGTGCATGCCCGATATCCAATCGTTCTGCCTACTCTGCATGTTCCGTTCTCTCCCTGTTCATCATGGAAACTCTTCAGCTCCTCTATTTGTTCAATCCATCTGTCCATCATCACTGGGTGTCCTCATCACATTCCTTCGCATCACCAACAATTGAGATTATTCATCTTTTGTTACCATCGAGCTCAACTAATCTGTTGCAGTTACAGGCTCAAACGCTCATCCAGCTGTCAATTGCCTCCACGAACAGTCTTCATTCCACTGTCAGATTCCTTGTAACTCTTAAGTTCCTCTGGAAATCATACAAAAATCTCTTCGAGTCCTCTGGTAGAAACCATCAGTGGTTTCTCGCAGTTACACTGAGAAGTGCCACAATAGCCCTCTGATCTTCTTCAGTTTCATATGCACCATTGGATTATCTTCTCTAAATATTGCGTTCATTTCGGCATTCCGCTCTTCGGCATTTCAGGATCACTGTGGTGGAGGATTTTATTACTCTGCATTTCCTGACCCCCGAAACTCTGAAAATGAGCTTAACTCCTTCCCCCAACTTCCACCAATGTGACCAACAGTTGTGACCTCTTGCCGAGTGTTACACGTGTTTCACATTTTGGCTTTTTGGCAATTCCACATTCGTGTGATAGAGTTTCTTGCCTCTCCAGATCGCGGTGCCCGAAACTCCAAAAAGGAGCTTAGATGGACGTACTTTTCTCTACAGCTCTTCGATGATGTGACCACCGGCTATGACCATAGCCTTATTCAAAAACTACACTTGGCAATTTTGTGTTTCGGCACTTCGGAATTTCGACACTCCTGTGGTGAAGTGTTTCAACACTTCAACTCCCGGTATCTAGAACTCCGAAATGGGGTCAGATCAATAGCCCAGTATTTCAACGTTTCGCTTTTCGGTGAATCGACATTTCGCAACTTCGGGTTTCACGATTTCGGGACTCCTGAGATGAAGAGTCTTCACTCTTGACTCCTCCAAATCCCGGTATCTGAAACTCCGGTATGGAGTCTTTATCATTTCATGACTTTGGGTTTCACAACTTTAGGATTCTTTATGATGAGAGTCTTTGTCATTTCCATCTCCCGGTATCCGAAATCTTAGTATGGAGTCTTTATCATTTCGCGACTTTGGGTTTCACGACTTCAGGACTCTTTATGAAGAGAGTCTTTGTCATTCCCATCTCCCGGTATCCGAAATCTCGATATCCAATACTTCGAAATGGAGTCGGATCAACGGTCCACGATCTCCTCGAACCAATGGCTCAGATCATTTTTCCATTTCACATTTCGTGATTTCGGGACTCCTGTTGATGAGAGTCTCTGACATCTCCATCTCCTGGTAACCGAAATCCCGGTATTCAATACTCCGAGTGGTGCACCTGTTTTAGATTTTTGGGATTTTTCATTTCGGCACTTCGGGACTCTTGTGTTGGAGAGTCTCGACCCTTGACTTCTCCATCTCCCAGTAATTGAAACTTCGGTAGCCGAAACTTCGAGCGATGCAACTATTTCATGATTTTAGGGTTTCGCATTTCACGACTTCGGGACTCCTGTGTTGGAGAGTCTCGAACCTTGACTTATCCATCTCCCGGTAACCAAAACTTCGAAATGGAGTCTTTGTTGAGGTGCCTTTTTTGGATTTTTCGAGTTTTCGCGTGTAACCTTGCTTGTTAAAGAGCGTGCAGGTTCTCCTGGATCCAACGCCGGTCGGACCTCAGGCTCAGATCTGACTTTCGTCGAGAAATCTCAATGAGATCCATCGCTGCATACTCTGATATTGTCGAGCTTGCTCGGCAGATTCTTCCCAAAAGACTTCTGGTGCCCGCCTTGTACATCCTTCCTATACTCAAGCCATCATCGTTGCTGTACAGACTTCTGGTGCCCACCTGACACATCCTTCCTGTACTCAAGCCATCATCATTGCTGTACTTGCCATCAATGACAAGCATGCCCTGCCTGTGAAACATGCCAACATATAACTTGTTGGCCCTTGGGTATGGAAGCAAGCGAAGATCAAGGAAGAAAAGGTTAAAAATGAAATGCATGGAAGACATAGCGACTGTCACTGGGTCGAAGTAAGTAAAAGAGAAGAAAATACGAAGTGAAGTAAGGGAAAGCAAAACGTTGGACGAGAAGATCGAGGATGACAGATTAGCAATGAAGAGGGATCGAGGACAACTCAATAAGCAGAAAAGGCCATCGTTAGATGCTTTGGAGCACCGCGCCAGAAGGAAGGAAAGACAGGCTGGCGAAGCCCTGAAAATGCGGGTCAAGTTGACCTAGGGTTTTAGACACCTAGGTTTTTGGTAATTAGGGTTTTGACACTTAGGTTTCAGCCTAAGGCCGTCGGTGAGATATTGTAATGTATAAATAAGAACCTAGATAGGAAGAGAGGGTTGGTTCTAGTATTGTTGATACTGTTATTGTTACTATTGTAAGGGATTGCTGCTGTGTGAGAAAGAAGTGTTGAGTGTGAGAGCCTTCTAGTATTGTAAGATCTTCAGCTGGGTGCGAAGATCAAGTCCTGCAACTGGGTGCGCAGGAAGGTGGGAGAAAGAGAGAAGAAGAGAGAAGATCTACTGGCTAAGAGTGCACATCAGAACTGTAACATTTATCTTAATATATCATAAGCGCAGTTATGTGGATGTAGCCCTAGAGAGAGGGTGAACCACGTATATCTTGTGTTGTGTGTGTGATTGATGCGTTGATCTCTATTGCTGTTATATGGTTAATTGCATTACTATGTTAGATAATATCCATAGCTGTGAAAGATAGATCTAGCTTGATAAGTTTTATATGCATATTGAGTTGTTGTTGTACTAGATCCACTTGACATTCCTTTGGTTGTAGAGATCTCTGTCATGCAACCCCCTCATAGCTGCTTCGAGTGAGACTGCATTTTCTTCACAAGTGTTTCTGAAAGGGACAATATCTAGGGATTGTTGGTGTGCTCTTGGAGTGAACCTTGGGTCTGCCCCTATGCCAACAAATGGATTCCCTAATATCCTTATGAGTGATCAAGGCACCCATTTCATCAATAAGACAGTTGAATCCATGACTGAAGAATTTGCAGTTCGCCATCAGAAGAGTACACCTTACCATCCACAAGAAAATGGAACGGTTGAAGCCTTCAACAAGATCTTGGAGACAACATTGATGACGATTTGTAGTGTGAACATGAATGAATGGGATTTAAGAGTACCAACAATACTATGGGCTTATAGAACCACTTGCAAGAAATTAACAATGCAGACCCCTTTAAAGTTGGTTTATGGTCTTGAAGCTGTTGTCCCGATGGAATAATTGATACCAAGATTAATAATTGTTACATTTATATACATGGATGATACTGACACTGTTCAAGAGAGGCTGGCACAATTGGTTGAATTGGAGGTAGACTGATTCATCGCAGGATTCCACTAGCAGGTTCAGAAAGAACGAGAGAAGGCATATCATGACAGGCACATCAAGAAGAAGACATTCAAGCAAGGTGACTTATTACCAGTGTATGACAGTAAGTTCATAAGACACCCAGGGAAGTTCAGAACGCATTGGCTCGGACCATATGAGATCGCCTATGTTACAGAAGGAGGAGTTGCGCAACTAAAAACATTGAAGGGAGAATGGAAGGAAGGATTGGTGAATGGGAGTCGACTGAAGTTGTACTATGACAACCAGCTGCCTCACAACTCTCAATAAAAATAAAAGGAGAAGTGTCTAGGTACTAGGTGTAGTTTAAACTAGGTATCAAACACAACAAAGACAGTCTTCACAAGGGAAGGAAAGGAGGCATGGAGCAGAAAGAAAAAAACAACACTGCACAGTCTAAAAGTCGAAGTAAAATAGAAGGGTCAGATCTAAAGTGCCTCGGGATGAGTCAAAGGTGAGTTTTGGGGGCCTGTTGGCCCTTAGGTATGGAAGCAAGCCAAGATCAAGGAAGAAAAGGTCAAACACCAACTGCGCGGAAGACACAGTGACTGTCAGTGGGTCGAAGTAAGCAAAAGAGCAGTGAAGACAGAGCGAAGTAAGAGAAAGAAAACCGTTGGAAGAGAAGATCAAGGATGACAAATTAGAAAAGAAGAGGGATCAAGGAAAACTCAGCAAGAAGAAAAATCCATCGTTGGATGCTTTGGAGCACCGCGCTAGAAGGAAGGAAAGACAGGCTGGCGAAGCCCTGAAAATGTGGGTCAAGTTGACCTAGGGTTTTAATAATTAGGGTTTTGACACCTAGGTTTCGGCCTAAGGATGTCAGTGAGATATTGTAATGTATAAATAAGAACCTAGATAGGAAGAGAGGGTTGGTTCTAGTATTTTTGATACTATTATTGTTACTATTGTAAGGGATTACTGCTATGTGAGAAAGAAGTGCTGAGTGTGAGAGCCTTCTGGTATTGTAAGATCTTTAGCTGGGTGCGAAGATCAAGTCCTGCAACTGGGTGAGTAGGAAGGTGGGAGAAAGAGAGAATAAGAGAGACGATATGCTGGCTAAGAGTGCATATCAGAACTGTAAGCTTTATCTTAATATATCATAAGTGTAGTTCTGTGGACATATCCCTAGAGAGAGGGTGAACCACGTATATCTTGTGTTATGTGTGTGATTGATTCTTTGATCTTTGTTGTTGCTATATGGTTAATTACATTACTGTGTTAGATAAGATCCATAGCTGTGCAGGATAGATCTGGCTTGATAAGTGTTAGATGCATATTAAATTGTTGTTGTACTAGATCCACTTGACATTCCTTTTGTTGTAGACATCTCTATTCTGCAACCCCCTCATAGCTGCTTCGGGTGAGACTGCATCTGCTTCGCAAGTGTTGCCGAAAGGGCCAGTAGCTAGGGCTTGTTGGTGCGCTCTTGGAGTGAACATTGGGGCTGCCCCTGTGCCAACATAACTTCATGTAGAGATGAGATCAAGGAGGAGCTACAATATTATTGTAAGCTGACAGACGAAGACATGGAGAAAATCATGAAGGAATGGCCAGAAGAATTTCAGGCACCTATTGCTGATGCCGAAATCTCCAATGCTGAATTTATAGGAAGCCCCTTGGTCACTTGGTTCGAGCATGTCAGATATTCCAGTGTGAAGAAGAAGAAGAATAAGAAGAATGAGGAAGTTCAGAATATAGATACTGACGAGGAGGACATTGCCTCGGAAGAAAGTGGTTATGGCTCGCCCGCAGAAGGAGGAGGAGGAGAAGACCAAGCAGATGGAAAAGGAGAAGGGGAATAAGGAGAAAAGGAAGGAGAAGGAGAAGCTACACCACTGAAATATCCCCTTACTAAAACATAAACACCGCGAAAGAGGAAGGTTTCTTGGCAGAAACCTTCAGCAAGAAAGAAAACCCGTGCTAGAAATCCCCATTTAGAGGCCACGCTCACAGAGGATGACATCGGTCTAGTCCACGGAGCCATGGAGGATGATTCAGAGGACCTCTTATAGAGATATGGAGCGAAGAAGGAAGAGATGTATGAAATATTTGAGAAGGAGCTAAAGGAAATATAGCGAGCTATTCAATCATTCCACACAGTACCTACTGCACGTTCCTCATCGGAGACTGCAGAATTGGGGGATGAGCCTGCCCAATTGAGAATATTAGCAGATGCAATAGAGGATCGGCTCTAGAAAGTTCAAGAAGAAAAGGAAAAGGCTACAAGAGCCTTGAAGCAAGAGAAAGAGGAAGTCCTAGAACAACTACGAGTTGCTGGGTACTACGTAACCGCTTATGAAAACGAGAAAGACGAATTTTGGGCGATGCTCGAGGAGGAAAAAGAAAAGATACAGAGAGAAAAGGACCAGCTTCTTGCAGAGCAGACTACGATCAAAGAAGCTATGAATACATCACTCCGCTCTGTGCCAGGCTTGGCACAGGAGGAATAAGAATCGATTAAGATCCAAGTAGCGAAGCTCGCTGAGGTCATCCAACAACTTCAAGCGAGGATAACTGATTTAAATATTCAAGCAGTATCGAGCACTCCACAGGAAGTGCGTGACCAGAGAGAAGAATTCACCAAGAACGCAGTAGGAAGGATCAAAGCCCTCACTTAAGAGTGAAAATAGTTGAGTGATCGAAGTGCGCAGACTTATGAACGCCTCACAAAAGATCCAGAGTTGAGGAAACTGGAAGCACAACTACAAGAGGCACATCAGCAGGCATCCACCGTGAAGGTGTAGATGAAGTTGTTCACTACAGTTGGGAGAATGAAAATATCTGAAGAACAACACGTAGTCCAACAACATATTACTGCCATCTAGGGCAGAGTAATGGAAGTCACGCAGAAACTGCAACTAGTGCAAGATGAAGCCTGCAAAGTATTTGAAGATATTGAAGGACAAGGCTCGCAACTGGACCAAGTGGTTGCGATAGTGGAACAATGCCTGGAAGGGTATGTTATAGAGAGAATGATCTAGGATTTTGCTGAGTAGGAGGCTCAGGCGAAGTAGCAAGTCGAGGCAGCTCAAGCTAAGCTCGAGGCCTTCAAAGAAACATTGCCTAGACCTGAGTGACTCAGGACGAGTCACAGGTGAGTGTTGGGAGCTTGTTGGCCCTCGACCAAGTTTTGATGAAATCTTGGTTAGGTTTGAGCACTTTTTGGACTTCGCCGCATTGATCGAGGAAGGAGCATCTAGGCGGAGATGAGATCGAAGGAACTCACTTGTTTAGTGGAACCAACAAATGGTTCATTAGGGTTTTTGTAATGGGTTATGGGATGTAGGCCCATGAGTTTACCCATGATTAGGAATTTTTGTAAGGAATGTAAAATTATAAATAAGAAAGAATGCAATGTAGTAAGTAGTGACTAGCTAAGTGCAAAAGAGGCTTAGAGAGCGAAGTATAAGTGGTTAAGTGAAAGTGGTTCTGAGTTGCTTTGTGCAACATAATGTGTATGTAAAGATTTGTGATTGATAAAGGAGTTGGCTCTGTGCCTTGAACTGATTTTGGGAAGGTGGATTTGGTGCTTAGTGCGCAGGTCACCTATCCGGTGCAAAGCTTGGTTCTGTGGCTTAGTGCACATGATCAGATGAATGTAAGATATTCAGAATAATAATAAAGAAGAAGAAGAAGTCGGTGGATGTATCCCCACACTGGGGTGAACCACCTATCTCTTGTGTTGATGGCTTGCTTTATGCTATGTTATGTTTTCCATTTATCTTCTTAGTGCTTTTGCTATTATGTATGTTAGATAGATCTATGAATGCTTAGTGATTTATTTATGTTGAATGTGATAAATCTAACTTATAATGTTAAGTGTGATGTGTATGCTTTCATTGTTACTGCATCGATCTGTACTTAGGGTTTGATCTGCGATGTGAATAAGACTAATGGGTTGATGCATGTTGTTCCTAAGTACTCTGTAGAAGTTTTATAATCACATATCTATGTACCATCTTGGTTAAGGACACCTGATTCCTTTAACCCCCTGCCTCTACCTCGACTGAGACTTCACATTCTTCGCAAGTGTTGCCAAAAGGGACGGTAGTTAGGGTTTTTTTGGTGCACTGTTGAAGCGTTGAACCCTGGGTCTGCCCTTATTCCAACACCACCCTCAGACAGATGGATAGATTGAGATCTTGAAAAAGTGGCTAGAAGGGTATTTACGTAACTACGTGTTTGAGTAGCAGAAGGCATGTGTTAAGTGGTTTAATTTGGGGTAATAGTGCTATAACACCACTTATCACATGTCTATCGGTATGACACCATTCCGAGTGTTCTATGGTTATGATGCTCCTTATTTTTTCAAATTGGAATTTGGGGATAACAGGGCTCCCAAATCCAAGGACTAGATCTAGGAGAGACAAGACATACTCAAATATCTCAAGGACAATCTATAGATGGCCCAGAACCAACAAAATATCTATGCAGACAGGTACAAGGTTGAGCGCACTTTCGAAGTGGGATACTTGGTATTATCAAGGCTAAAACCATATAAGAAGTCTTCACTGAAGAAAATTGGTGCAGAAAATATTAAGCCATGTTTTTATGTCCCCTATAGGGTGATTTAGAGGATTGGTTAGGTGAATTATGAATTGGATTTGTTAGAGGGAAGTAAAATACATAATGTGTTCCATGTGTCATGCCTAAAAAAGACATTGACACAAAATGTCACTACTTCGGTAGAGTTATCTCTATTGGATGAGGGACAACTAGTATTGGTTCTTGAGGAGATATTGGAGGTCTGAGAGAGGAAGTTTTGAAACAGGGTGATCCAAGAGTACCACATCATATGGATAGATTTTCCTGCATAGAATGCCACATGGGAAGGTGACCATATTTTGCAACATCCTAATTTGTAGTTGCTTGAGGACAAACAATCTTAGGAAGGGAGGACAATAATTTCCCTTTCCAAATGAGCTCTCTGGGAGGTTGACATAATAGCCTAAGTGATTCTCGTAGGCTATATTCAGTGGGGAAAAAGGGAATTAACTGATTATTTAATGTCCCAAGGCAGAAAAGTAACTTTTTAAAAAGTGACATTGAGTAATTAATAAAAGGGCAACTAAGTGACTATTGAGATAATGAAAAGTCACTTAACTTATTAAAAGGGTAACAATGACAAAAAAGGGTCAATAAAAGAGTAAAAGGAGAAACATGGGTGCCCTCTCTCATTATTCACTTGCTAATTTCTAAAATTGAATTGAGAGATTTTTTTTTTCTTTTGGACTCTTGGGACGAAAAATCCTAGAGCTATTTTTGAGATTGGTTTTGGTGGTGAGACTATCCACCCTAGTTGGTAATTGAGAGGGAGATCATTCATATCTTCTCATTGTACTTCATTTATGATTGATAATTCTCTTTTTGGTTGAGTTATTTCATTGGTGGTGGAGTTTTATTATTTGTTGGTTGAGTTTCTTGTTACATAGGCCAATTTTAGTTTTCAAGCTGAGTATTTTGTGTTGGAACAACATTTCCTTGAATGTAAGGATGATTTAGTGGCTTGGGGGTTGATTCTTCCATAGCTAGGGGAGAAATATTCACTTGGGGATCAATTTATTTACCCTCAAGACTGATGTTTTACCCAATACATTCTATTTGAGTGTGACAACAATTCTTTACTAAGGAGAGTTAAGTATCTGACTATTTGGGCCAACTTCTATATGTTGAGTTGAGGGTTATGTTTTATGGGTTGACTTCTTCATTATCTAGCTCAGGTTTGACTGCTAATGCTGAGTTACTTGTTGGTTGTGGATTGGATATGAAGACAACGTTCCTACATGGGGACCTGGAAGAATAAATCTACATGAAACAACCTGGATGATTTTCAGTAAAAGGTAAGAAAGAGCTAGTTTGCAAGTTTAAAAGATCCCTTTATGGTATACAGTAATCACCAAGGATGTGGTACTAGAATTTTGATACCTACATCCTTAGTTTGGGATTTTTGAGAAGCATTCTTGATCACTGTGTATATTCCAAGGAAGAAGACGACTGTTTAGTATATGTAGATTTATATGTTGATGACATGCTATTGGTCAGAAACAACATGGATGCAACAAAGGATTTGAAGAAGTAGTTGTCCTCCAAGTTTGACATGAAGGATCTCGGTGCAACGAAATTCATCATAGGAATGGAGATCAAGAGAAATTAGGTAGTTTGAAATGTTTGTTTGAACCAGAGGAAGTACATTGAAACACTCTTAAAATGTTTCAACATGCAGGATTTCAAACTAGTCAAGGTACGAATTCCTATTGGAGAAAAACCAACTATTGAACATTGTCCAACGATAGAGGAAGAGATAGAGAACATGGCACATGTTCCCTATGCTATTTATGTTGGGAGTATGACATATGTGATGGTATGCACTCAACTAGACATTGCTCATGTAGTGGGAGTATTGAAAAGATCTACATCGACACCTGGAAAAGAGCATTGGATGACTGTAAAGAGAGTATTTAGGTATTTGTGTGGCACAAAATATTATGCTATATGCTACCAAGGAAAGCCCGAAGCTAATATGGAAGTAAATGTGCATGGATTTGTCGAGGTGTTGACGAGTGTAAGTGACACACCGGCAACTGGAAGGATAGATTCGGATCGGGGTTGTCTAATTAACCCAAGCCATTTGGTATAATATATCTCGATGGGTTTAATGGATTCGTTAGCCAAATAGGGTCCTAGGAAAGAAATAAACTACTCTAAATCTATAACTATAATACTATATACATGAATCTAATTATTTACAAGTGTTTAAAACATAAATATGAATATGTGATTATGAACAGAGTATTTACAAATTGCAATTTTTGGTGGATGTCTTGCGAAATCAATGTTTTTTTAATTGTTTATGAAGTAGATAAAGAAAAGACATATTTTTATATTTTCTGTTTTATAATCTAAAATCTAAGAACTAAAAAATATATTAATAAAACATAATATGAAACAAGAGTAGAATAATAGTCACATCCGATTTAAACTGTCTTATTTCACTAATAAATAAGCTAATAACAGAAATTGAATGCGAATAAAGCTAACCTGAGATTAGTCTCATACTATGTCTATATCCCTGTGCAATCCAAACTTCCAACTATCTTGCCTGTGAGAGAAATCTGTAATAGGCTTGTGCTAACATCTGCAGAATAAACTCAAGGTGTTTTTGGGAGGAAGGACATAAGCACAAAGTAATAAACATATAGATCCAGTGACGTTGTGATGTTGAATGTTTACAATAAAATAAATTTTAGTGTGAAGACTTGTTAAGCCCTAATATTGGCTCATTACCCCTTAATTGGGGCATAGTAGATTAGTAATGTTATTTTATTTATGTCGGCTTACCCCTTAATTGGGGCATATCAGATTAGTAATGTTATTTTATTTATGTCGGCTTTAGGCCATTAGTTGTAACTATACCTCCTAGTCTCCTATATATACCAAGAAGACATTTTCATTTTGAATCATCTTGTACTTGAACATTTAAGTGGGGTAAAGGGAGGTTTCCCCCTCGAAGAGGCTTATTATCTAAAATTATCTCTTTTTCAAGGCGTTGAGTACTTTTCCTGAGGTTTTTCTATGCTATATTGATGTTTGGTTCTTAACATATGGTATCAGAGCTCAAGGTCTTGGGGTTTCGC
>SNQJ01S0078967.1:100435-120399 GCA_010110895.2 Picea sitchensis | reverse complement strand
CCCAAGTAATCAAACCATTGGCATCAATGACAAACCATTGGCATCAATGACAACATGATCCAACAATTTGATGCAATGTTTTACAATTCTTTCTTTAATGATGAAGATGAATCTTTGTTTTATTATGTGATGAATGATTAGAGTTAAGTGAATTATTTTACTTTCCATTATTTATCGCATATGTGTTTTCTTTTTGATGATTTGTATCTTAGTTAGTAATTGGATGCTCACACGGCTAATGTATTAGTACTAGGCCTGTGGTATATAATTGTTGCTTGCATGCTTGAGTAGAAGGTTATCCCAAGCTCAACCTCTTCTCCAGTAGTCAAACTTATTCAGGTTTTTGTTACCTAGTTGGTTTATACTGACTCCCATCTTATATCAGTCCCACCTAAGAGAAAATACAAAAAAGAGAAATTCCAAACTAAAGGAGAGCCC
Source organism: Picea sitchensis (assembly GCA_010110895.2). Taxonomy (NCBI): domain Eukaryota; kingdom Viridiplantae; phylum Streptophyta; class Pinopsida; order Pinales; family Pinaceae; genus Picea; species Picea sitchensis. The sequence continues at coordinate 119,961 of SNQJ01S0078967.1, read as the reverse complement.
ATCAAAAGAAAACGTAAAACCCATCGATTAATTGGCTGGATCGCAAGATCTGGAGAACTATTCCACTATTAAACATTGCAGATTATAATTGGGCATTGGTGGCAGGTTTGGTTCCTACTATTGAACTAATGAATTTAGGACCCATCAACGGAATTGGCACTAGAAGGAGGGCCTGAGAATGAATGTTTTAATAGATATCCCATATAATATTTTAGACAACCGATAGATTCAAAACAACCCACATGCATGGCTAGTCATTCCCAAGACAACCTACACACACTGAGTACTCTTGAAACAAGTGACTCGTCCCAGTCTGAGGAAGAATGATTGTTCCATGATATACGTTACGCTATTCCTCATGAGGAATTAAATCATTTTAGAAGAATCACAAGAGCATATGCCTAACAGATCGATGTGTTTTCCTTAGCTCCAATACTTCCTCGAAGACAAAAAAATAAGCAGAACAGTGGTTGACACCCCCGACCAGGTTTTTGTGCACACGGTAGAATACCTGAAAGATTTCGCAATCACCGAAATCGAACACCCTCTAAATCGGATCCCTGAAACGCTAGTCAGAGACGTCCCTGAGCCGGGCAATTTTTCGAAAGAGGAGGAGTCTAACTCAGGATTTGAAAATATGGAGGACAACAACGACCATGATGAAGAAAGGGGAAAACCACCTCAGAACAGCCAACCTTGGTTGGCCAGAGATGCTTTGGCCATCCCAAGACGAGTACATAATCTTCCCCGACATCCAGAGAAGTTACTCCCTAAGATCGACCCCGAGACCTCAGGATTGTCTGAAGATCATATCAAGAAATTCATACTAGCGATCAGACTTATGAATGTCCAACATGAAGACATAGTATGCAGGATTTTCCCCTATACATTTGAGAATTCATCTTCCACATGGTATTTTAATCTTCTTGTAAGATTTATAACTAGCAGGACGAAGTTCTAGAAGGATTTTTTAGATAAATTTGCAGAGGATACTACTACAGGAGCTCTGATGGCTGAATTGTTTGTCACTACCATGAATTCGAAGGAAAGGGTCAAATACTTTAATCAAATATTCACAACCATCCTAAACAAATTCCAGCCTGAAGCTAAACCTACTCAGGAGTTACAAATCGAAGTATACGCTAATGCCCTCCCAACTTCTATTTCCATGTTTGTGAAGAGGGCTGCCAAACGAACCCTAGCTGAGAACTTTGAAGAAGCCAAAATGATTGAATTCCAAATGAAAGGATGCAAAGAGAGTGATGTCTCCTTAGTCAAGAAAGAAGCTCAACCCCTTCCCCCGAGACGGCTATTGCTCACTAGACCCCCAGGGAAACAAGCAGAACAAGCTCCTGAAAAGGGTAGTGGAGACATAGAGGACCTACAACGCATGGTTAAGAAGTTATCCAATGAAATCATAGACATGAAAAGAAGCGTAGGGGAGGGAAACCAAGGCCAAAGGCCCTATAATCCTTTCTTTAAAATAAACCTGTCGTTCAAATCAATTGAACCTCCCCCAACTAACTTAAATATCAATATGGGAAATGTAGCATCTGATTCTTTCTGTACTTAGCACTAGAAAAACCACTCTGAAAGAGACTTCCCTCAATGGGTGCATGCCATGAATTTGATGACCAATCGGTTTCTAGATGAAGTCTCCCTGACCGAACAACCAAGCATTTCAATTATGAATGTTGTTGATCAGGAAGAGATTGACCCACCAAAAGATACAACCATGTTGATATGGGATCCTAACCTAATAATGCCTTCCGATGACTTATTTGAACCACCCGCAGAGGTATCGGTTGTCAAAATGTGAAGTAAAGGTCCACCTGTCTCAAAAGTTATTGCTACGACCAAATCTTTGGGGGGTAAGATAGCCCCCGATCACCTATGAAAGAAACTTTTGCTCCCTGTAAGAACACTATAAACATCCATACTTGAGAATCGCCCAAACTGGATTACAACGTAGTTGAAGATTTGAAGAAGTTAAAGGATAATATATCATTTATGGACATATATAGGATCCCTCAACAAAAGGACTTTCTGCTACAAGCTTTGAAATCAGTAGAAAACCCTACTACAAGCAATGATCAGGAAATAAATCTAACTCCCACAGATCTGGTGAATAAACCAACTGTAAACACATACTCGTAAGATAAGAAGGGAAAACCTTTTGTCCCACCGTTCCTTTTAACATTTGAAGTTTTCAACAGAAACCTCCACAATTGTTTGGTCGATTCAGGAGCATCTTCTAATGTTATTCATTTGTCTATTTTCAAAACATTAAACGTTGTTTCTCTCAAAAGTGACAAACATGTAATACAACTAGACAAAACCCAGGTGAAAGTCATGGGAGAGCTCAAATATTTAATGATCAGGATAACAACACATCCTAAGTTTATGCAAGTGATTGACATCATTGTAGTATATATCCCATAATCTTATGGGTTATTATTGAGCCGAGATTGGTTTGAAAAGTTAAACGGATACTTTAGTACAGATTGGGCTCACCTTTGGCTTCCATTAAAAGGGCACAAAAATATGATCATAATTGATAGGGAAAGATATATGAAACATACTGTCACTGATCTAGAAACCCTAAACGAACCCTCATTGACAGATTTCCCAGTGTTAGGCAATTATGCCTGCGATTCCTACTTCGGTAATTTCTTCCCTCTTCCATTTGATGTCCCTCTCAATCAAAACTCTAAAATGATTTTTCGGGAGGAGTTGCTGACAGTGGCAGAGGAAACCCTCTTCTGCCAAGAACCCGCGTTAGAAACCACCGAACCAACAAGAGGAAGAGAGGAAAGTGATAGGAAACGGGAAGCTGATAATGTTGTCCACAAGTTTGGACCCTATATTTTGATGGATCTAAATCACAAGAAGGGTCAGGAGTAGGGTGTATCCTCATTAATCCAGGAGGCAAACGACATTTCCTGTCTTGTAGACTAGAATTCAAATGCACAAATTACACTTCCGAGTATGAATCTATGGTACAAGGGATAAAGAAATCCATAGACCTAAACGTCCAAGAATTGAAGGTTTTTGGAGATTCTGAAATCATTGTTAGACAGATAAGGAATACTATACATTGCAATTCTCCACACCTGAAGAATTACCAATAGGAAGTGCATAGGCTAATAGAGCATTTTGAAGCTTTCAACATTACAACAATTCCCAGAGAAAACAACATTCTTACTGATTCTCTGGCCACTGCCGCTTCGAGGCTATCACCTCTAGAGGATTATGAAGATTCTCAGTTCACTGTAGAACTATTATATAAACCCTTGTTGCCCAACAATATTTCTAATTGGAACATTTTTGAGGGAGATGAACAGATTATAAACTTACTGACCAACCGGGACAATTTTAAATATTTGGCCATTGACGATGAAGCATTCTAGGAACAATTGATGGAAACTGAACTTCATGTAAATCAACCGATAGACAAATCAAAGTCTCACACGATACCAAAAGGGATAGCCAACTTAGAAAACATTTTTTATATGAGGGAACGATTTAAAGTATCTAAAAATGCGAAGACTGGTAGTTCCTGTCCCATGCCTGAAACTATAAATCTCGGAACCCCAGAAAATCCAAAAAATGTAAACCTCAGCAAGAAAATATCCAAAGAGGAAAAGAAGGCCTATCTCAAACTCTTCAGGCAGTATCAAGATGTCTTTGTGTGGTCCTACCGAGATCTTAAAACCTATGATACCTGTATCATTCAACACATTATCTCGTTAAAACCTGAAGTGAAACCCTTCCAATAGAAGCTCCAAAAATATCACCCTTCCCTGGATCCTCTCATGTGTTAGGAGTTGAAGAAACTATTATATGCTAAAATTATCTTCCAGGTTAGATATTCTGCATGGGTAGCTAATTTGGTCCCTATAAGGAAAAAGTCAGGGGAGATCCGCCTATGCGTAGATTTTAGAAACCTCAATAGATGTTAAAAAAAAGACAACTACCCAGTCCCACCAATGGAACAACTCTTGCAGACGGTGTTCGAATCTGAAATTTTCTCTTTGTTGGATGGTTTCTCGGGTTACAACCAAGTTCTGGTTTCAGAGGAAGACCGCTTAAAAACTACCTTCTGAACCAAGTGGGGACTTTCGCTTACAAATGCATGCATTTTGGGTTAATTAATGTAGGAGTGACCTTCCAGAGGGCCATGGATGTATCATTTCAGGGACTAGTCAATAAGTGTGTAGTATCTTACTTGGACGATGTGACTATGTATTCAAAGAATAAAGAATATCACATCCAACACTTAACTCAGATTTTCGAAAGGTGTAGGAAATAGGGTATATCCTTAAACCCTAAGAAAACTATTTTCAGCGTCAAGGAAGGTAAGCTGCTAGGCCACATTATATCCAAGGCAGGCATTCGTATAGACCCAAAAAGGATTAAGTCTATAGCTCAACTTCCATTACCTCACAACAAGAAAGCTATGCAGTCATTCTTTGGAAAAATCAATTTCGTGAGGAAGTTCACTCCCGATTTCGTGGAAACTATCAAACCCTTACAAAACATGATTCGTAAAGATGTTGAATTTAAGTGGGATGATGAACGAAAGAAATCCTTCAGCGATATTAAGACCTCTATATCCCAAGCCCCCGTGTTGTGGAGTCCCAATTTAAACAAAGATTTTTTCCTCTATACTTTCGCCTCCGATCAATCATTAGCTGCAGTTTTGACTCAGAAGGATGATGACAACAACAAGGCTCCGATGTCTTTCATGAGAACTAACCTCCAGGGAGTTGAAATGAATTATCTTGCTATAGATAAATAAGCTTATGCGGTTTATAAGACAATAAAACATTTCATATCTTACATCCTCAAGAATCACACCAAAGTAATCATGCCTCACCCCGCAATCTGATCTCTATTTAATCAACAGGAGATGGGGGAAAGAAGAGGAAATTGGATGGCAGTAGTTCAGGAATTTGATATAGACATAAAACTTGCCAAACTAGTTAAAGGACAAGGGTTATGCAAACTGGCAGCTGAAGCTCAAGACCAAGTAAATGAAGACCCCAGATGAAATGGCATTATGGTGTGGTGAAGCTTCATACCTTCCCCTAGGACCAGAGTCTTGGTAAGAAAAACTGACTTATCTCCTACACCATGGGACTTGCCCATAAGACCTAAACCCCAGGGAAAGGAGCGCTCTCAGGTTAAAATATTCACAATATCGCCTCATAAATTTGGTACTCTTTCGGATTAATTATGATGGGGTACTTTTGAGATGCCTCGAACGTGGAGACACGGATAAAGTTTTGAAGGAGCTCCATGATGGTCCTGCAAGTGAAAATTTCACAGGAGACACTACTGCTCATAAGATACTAAGAGCTGGCTATTATTGGCCCACTTTGTTCAAACATGCCCATGCATACGCTAGGAACTGTAAAATTTGTCAAATAAGTGCCGAGAGAGAAAAGAGGGCAGCAGTCTCACTCCAACCGGTGACCGTTTCTAGGCCGTTCGAGCAATGGGGGTTAGATATCATAGGAGAGATTACACCAAGATCTTCAAAACAATACAAGTACATCCTTACATCCACCGATTACTTCACGAAATGGGTGGAGGCCACCCCTCTAACTCATGTAAATGAGACGGTGGTAATCCAATTCACAGAGCAACAACTAATCTTGAGGTTCGGTGTCCCTTATGTTCTTGTTTGATAATGAAACCTAATTCTCTTCCAACTTATTAACAGAGTTTTCCCTGGACAAAGGAATCATAATTAGATACTCTGCAAATTATTATTCACAGGGAAACAAAGTGGCATAATCAACTAATAAGAACCTAGTGAGGATATTGAAGAAAACAATTGCAGACAACTAAAGGAATTGGAATAATCTACTCCATAATGCTCTATGGGAAGATAGAGTTACACCTAAGGAAGCTATAGAAAATTCCCCATACTTTCTAGTATACGGACAGGAAGCCATTCTCCCAAACGGACTATATCTCCCATCTCTTCAACTTGCGTAGGAGTCTGGGGGACATCCCTCATCAACCTTACAACAAATAATTGACACATTGCTCATGTTATAAGAAGAAAGTGAGAAAGATAAATCAAAATTAATATCCCACCAACAGATAGTTAAAATATGGTTTGACAAGCATAAAGCTAAAGAGAAGAATTTTGAGGTAGGAGACTTAGTCTTGAAATGGGATAGAGAAAATGACCCTAAAGGAAAACATTCTAAGTTTCACAATCTATGGCTCGGACCTTTCCAGGTGGCCGAGAATATTGGGGAAGTAAATTATCGGTTATAAAATCTTAGGGGGGAACCTGATGCCCTCCCAGTAAATGGCCAAGCCCTAAAACAATAACTTCAATTAAAAAAAAAAAAATGTTTTGCGTGCATATCCTCATAATTTGGTTTTTCGCTAGGTCGATTGTGAAATGCATCTTCTTTTGTTTCTATTTTATTTTATTATTTGGACTTCTGTTCTTTCAAAGGTTTTTTTAGCAAGACAATGGTTGACCTCAAAACATGCAACATAACAAACTCTCTTCTTAACTCGTTCTTCACATACAAACACAAGAAGCGCAGGGGAACCTACAATTGTTTCGAGGGGCTCTCTATCTAACCTACGCAGATGAACAACTTTGAAGAAATTTCAGAAGTGTCTACTTAGTGGCTTGGTAATACCTTAAGGGAAAGAAGGAAAACTAGAAAGGATTACGTGCACCTCAAAGACAGAGCTAGTAAGTTTCACCTTAACCATCTCATCTTGCAAAATAACATACATCATCCTCTCCCACTTTCTTAGGGAATTCTGCCAAAATAAAATTGACTTTATCAAATGAGTGTACAGTAGGAGAGGGTATGCAGATATCTCCGTCAGGGCTATGGATGCTCGTTGGCAGTGGAGCAAGGTCTGTGATGTCAGGGTGACTCTGTCGGGGCTATGGACGCTCGCAGGTAGCATAACAACACTGTAGCAAGTGAGTAAAGGTAGCTAAAGGCTCCATGCCAGTGAATTATTTACTAAAATTTTGTAGAAGAGGGCATGAGTGAGGGTTACAGGAAATGAAGGAGGAACAAAGGTTAAAAACCCCATAGGCAGACCCGAAAGAATCAACGAAGGAATTTCAAATGCAAGGGTAAAAGAGGCTCTAATTTAAAACCACTTAATTTCTCCACCAACTTTTGCATCAGCTGAGCCCCAAAGGATGAAAAAATATTCTTCTTGCACCCAGTAAGTCGCCATTTGTTGAGAACTCAACACACCCTAAAAAGCCTATGTCAAAATTTTACTTTTTGGGTACCACTTGATCTTTCGCACTGTATAATTCGGCTTCATTGTAAAAAATGTTGCCTTTGCTTATCATTTTGATTCTCAATAAGTCCTTAAAATTTTTCTTGAGTCTATGAAAACCCATGACTTAAAAGGCTTAACTTTTCAATAATAATCAACAACTAAAAAACAGTTTCACCCGATGTGTCCAAATTCGACATCGGAAAGGATTAAAAGATGAAATAAAATCGCTCGAGAGAACCGCAGTCCCTAAGCACTGATCTTAATCGGCATCAACAAAATGAATATTTATTTCATGGAAAGAATTACATGAGGATATCGTTGATAGCTGATCCCCAAAGCATTTTGGCATCAACGAGTTTTAGAGAAACTAAGTTCGTAGAAAACGTAATAGGATTATCCCCGAAGGCCGATCCCTGATACCTTTTCGGCATCGACAGTCCCAAGTTTATCTTAGAGAGCATGACTTTAACAAAGTCCCGAGTCTGACCATTACCCATGAGCTAAGTACCTAGCCTTCAGTGCCATGTATCCCAAGCCAGTTGTGCCACATCAGCACCGTAGGATGAAATCGATCGACGTCAGAGGTTTTTTGCAGAAAGATATCAATGGAAATACAAAGTAACTCAGAGAAGCACTAAGTGTAAGTTTGGGGCTAACTTACAAGAAGATTTGGACAAAGCACATAGGAAATTCATATTCAAACAAGGAACAATACATTCAATCGCTATAACTAGAAACCTTTCGTCATTGTTCATGACCTTTACATTAGGTTTTGACCGAGTTCAAGTTACATACAACAGATGTTCTTGACACTATTTGGCCAACCAATATGGGTTTCCTTGAAAACTTGAAATTTATAGGTGAAGGCGCCGCTTGGTTGCCCCACTCTCTAGCCACTGTCCCTAGAATCTAGGAAGTAAGTCTTCTTTTCTTCCGACACCCTTTTTTCTTCGCACAGCTGTACAATTGTATCCTGCACTTCTCGGAGCTTCATTTTGAGCCACTTCATGTTCCCTTCGCGACCTTGTGATGTTGAAACCTCAAGGGTATTTTCTGCCAACTGTCGTCTTAATTCTTTGTTTTCTTGATAGAGTTCGGCGAGTGAGATTTGTACCTGTTTCAGTTGTTGAGTCGACCCTCGAACGTTAGCACCCATGGTCCACCCTACTCATTCTGTTCCCTCTTTCCCAACAAGTTCCTTCGACGGGCTCCAACCAAATAGCGTGCATAAGTATTTTCTTGGTGATCGATCTTGTGCACGGATCACTTAAGACCTGGGTTTCCCCAGCTTCCTTGTTCTTCCTTGGCCTACCCCTTTTCCGGGGTACCTGTTGTGAGAGAGACATGTCTTCCAATGCCCTTCCCTTCGGTGCGACTTCTTCCAAATCAGCCTTCGGGAGGTGTGATATCATCGTTTTCGCACACAGATGGAAATTCCCCTTTGAAACCTTGGGGTTTCCCGCTGCAAGTAAGAACGAATCCTAGTCTCATTGGGGCTCAAGCCTGGCGATTTTTCCGCTTCTCATACCCTTTCTTATGTTGTGATAGGTTCCCATGGTACAACACGTATCTGTTATATGCGGGGAATTTGGCAAGGGCCCGAAGAAAAAAACTTGATCAATCTGGGCTCGCAAGATGAACTACCAACAATGAATAAGTTCGGATGGTGAGCAGAATTAATGCAGAACATACAGAATTTATAACTGAGCCTGTAGTGGGTGAAAACGTCCCGGGGAACACTAAATTCATGGTGACAGGATGTTTTGAAGCAAACTGAAGATTTTCTGTGGCACATCCGTGAGACGAGTATGTTCTGGGGAGTGTGAGGTACGTTCGTTAAGAGTTGCAGGGAATATATGATATGAGCATCGTGATTTCTTATCTTTTAAACCTTCATGATGAGCTGATAATGGTCGATGCACTTACCGAAGTGACTTCTATATAGACAACTTGCCTTGACCTGAAACTCGTAACGCCTTCCCTTATGACAGGACCCAACTTGTTTGGAACATACTCGTACCTTTAACACATGTTTTACCCTGACACCCTTTCCCGACTCCAAGGGCCAACCGGCCACTGGCGTGACTTTGAATTTTATGATTATTCTGTACCCGATCTTTCATAGTATGACACATGTACGTAACCCAAATGAGACTCACTCTAACAAGAGAAAAATGATGGCGCTACAGGAGCGAAGCAAGCAATTCAAAAACTGCAGAGATCCTGTAAGTATCAAACAACCAGGTTTAGCTATCCCGTATGTACCAGTCTGGATTTTTTATTCTTACACTTCATGCGCATTTTTTACTCAGTGTTGTTCTATACGTAGTCTCTAAAGGATTTTATGTTTTGATTTAAGGAAATATGCCTTCGAGTGTTTAGAAAATATGGCGTAGGAATCTCATCGGGAGTTTAAGAAAAGTGGTCCGAGTGTGAAGCGAACTGGGTCAAAATCAACTAGGCAATGAAGCATATCAGACTCCCAGAGTTTGGCATTCCCGAAGACTTCATCGATTTACGTGACATCATCAAATCGCACACCGAGAAAGTTTCATCATGGGCCGAAGAGATAGTGAATGTGAGGGACACAAGAGAGCCAGGACAGGTGCAACAATTTATGGAACACCCAATCAAAGATCGGGCTATGCTGCAGCAGTTAAGTACCAGTTTGGTAAAGTATCAGGCGCATGCAGTGGAGATCAAATAAATTTACACGGGCCTGATGGAACAACACATATTTCCATACGCCCACACCTATGAGGAGTTGTTCATCAATTGGTCAGAATACGAGAAGAATCACGTGTTTAAAGTGATACCTTGAGATAACTCCTAGACAAGCTGATAAGAGAACGCCATGTGGCGAATTTTGTTTTATTTATCTACACTTAGCCATTATTTTCAGTTGAATTTTATGTTATAAATAAAAGCATCGACCAATTAGTTAGAGGTCAATGGTTGTTGCAAGAAACTCTCTTTTCTGGTTTGTTAAGAATTATTTTGGTTCTACGTTTAATTGAGAAGTCCTTCTGGACCAGAGACAAGTTTATGTTTTCATCAAATGCATGTATGATTGGACGTGGAGAATAACTATTTCCTATCTTGTTTCATGAATGGATGTTGTAATGAGTAAGAGCTATTAAATCCATTGATAAGTTATCTGATGCAATGTTTTACAGTGCTTTCTTTAATGATGAAGATGAATCTTTGTGTTATTATGTGATGAATTCTTAGAGTTAAGTGAATTATTTTACTTGCCATTATTTATCGCGTATGTGTTTTCTTTTTGATGATTTTTATCTTAGACAGTAATTGGATGCTCACATGGTTAATGTATTAGTACTAGGCCTGTGGTATAGAATTGTTGTCTACATGATTGATTAGTAGGTTATCCCAAGCTCAACCTCTTCTCCATGTTGGACACACCTACCACACTTAGAGGAGGGGTGAATGAGTGTGGGGCTCTTTTTACCAAAATTTCCCTCTTACACAAAACTCCTTAGTTAACAATCACCATTAACACATTACTCATTGCTGTCATTTATAATCAGTTAGATGTGAACATATATCAACAACATATATCATCAATATATAATCAACAAATCATCTCCATAAGGAACACAAAGAACACAAGATGTATGTACAATTTTCTTTTTATTACGGACTACAATCCTTGGGGTTTTTCAGTAAGAACTGAATAGAGTACAAATCTACAAGAGCACCAGCTCTATATGCAAGACTCAGCTTACATCCTTGGCACCAACTGAGATGAGGCAACAATCCTCCATAGATATCAATCTGTCATAGGTACGCAACCTGTCAGTAGTGCAACCCATGTGTGTACGTTCTCTAACTCACTACAGCCCGCGTATGTACGTAGACAGTCTACAATGAAACATCCGTATACTTCTGAGAAACTAGGGTTTTGATTTTCATCACATACTCATATCCTCTGCAACTTGCAAGCAAAACTTCTTATGTCTTCCACTGTCCAAAATGACCACCAACCAGTCACAACACATCCAAACTCTCCAATATCTTACTCATTCTCCACAACCAATCAATATGAATGCTAACTCAATCATGTATAAGAAACTAGTATACCATAGCAATCATATCACCACTGAATCACAAGAGTATTGCTCAATCCATCAACTAGCATAAATCACATCACAACAACCATACCAAGAATTCCCTAAGCATTCACAACACACAAAGAAATAGTATCCATCAAGAGAATAATATAACCATACCAAAGTCTCAGTGACAAATCTGAGCCCATAGAATGCAGATCTGGAAACTTCTTCGGTCTTCAACATCTTGTCATTAGCTCAAACACAAATCTCCATGATTTTATCCACTGTACACACCATGTCCTCATACAGCCCACGTGTGTACATGCCCTGTTCCATTACAGCCCGCGTACACCTCAGAAACAAGGGTTTCTGAAGCTCCAAGACTTTTTCCGTCAAGATCTCCAATATCGCCGAAACCTTGATGCCTCCATAATATCCTCCTCACGCTCTCTCTCTCTCAGAATAGATCTTCAATCATTTCTCAAGAGATCCACACCAAAGATGCTCTACAAAAGATATTCTCACAAGACGCTCTCCATTGATCCGTACAAAGGATGTTTTGCAAGAGACCATTGCTATCTTATTTATACTTTCATTCTCTAGGTCACTTAACATGTTTTCCTGATTTTAGGGTTAACGACTTTCCATAAATAGAAAGTTCTCCATTAATTTAATATTTAAATATTCCTTCTTGACTTTGTCACCTTACTTAATCATTTAAATAATCTTTCTTGATTTTGTCACTTTTGTTTTATTATTTAAATAATCTTTCTTGACTTTGTCACTTTACTTTATCATTTAAATAATGATTTCTTCTTTTCAATCACTTTGACTTCTGTGACCATTTGGGGCTTCAAGCCTTCATGTGAGGGTCCTTGAACTTCGTAAGGCCATAACTCTCAAACCATGAGGAGTTATGTGACATTCTACATACCATCGAAAATGGCATGAAAAGCACTATCCATCCAGGATAGTTTCACCAACAACTTCATTGATTTTCATATCGTTATTCCACAATGAAGCATGGGTTCTCCAACCATTCTTCTAGGATAACTCAACTGTAAAGCGTATTCCCGTGAGGTATTTCAATATAAGGGGACCACTTTCAAGTTTATCCATTTCTATACCTTAACAACCTTGATAAGACCATTACATCAATCCAACTATGCATCATGTATCAATGACAACTCATTGGTCCATCTTCATCATATCAATGAAAACTCATTGATCCATCTTCATCTATGCATTCTCATCAAGGACAATATATATTACATTTTACATCAGTCATCAATCAATCAATCCTTTGGCATCAATCAAACAATCAATCGCTTGACAACAATCAATGACATCAATCAATCACACTTTTGGCATCAATGACAACATGAGCCAACAATCTCCCCCTTTGGCATTGATGGCAATACAACATTGATGTCAACACCAATTACCAATTATTAATGTCAATATGTAGATAAGGCATGCTCTACATCAATAGTCAATGTGACTATCTCTCCCCATCAATAATCATCAGTCACATCAATGTATCATATCATTTCTCCCCCTTTGACATCAATGACAAAGGGCCATTCTCCCCTTCGGGTTTCTCCCCCTGCTTGAACTCTCCTTGGGGCTGATCCCCCTGTCTAAATGATTTTGATGAATAATCTGTCCCTTTTTTAGCAAGGGATACCACTCTGATGTAATGATGAAGATACATTGCTCATACTCCCCCTGTGGCCATCGCTCCCCCTGGAATTATGCCTCTGTGCTCTTTCTTCAAATATAGGGCTCTTTCTCAAGTATTTATCTTTGCATATGATAAATCTCTCCTCCTGGAATCATGGGAAGAAGAATGACTCCCCCTATGTGTATGTGTCCCCCTATTTTCTCTACAAAATGAACAATATGCTACCATATGATGATCCTTGGATCTGTTCATGCATCAAAATCATGATATACCAACCATCATGAAACAAAAGATATGTCAAAAAAATAGAGAATCATGAGTAGAACATCACCCAAGTACATCTTGTACCAAAATGTGTGCTCATCGTGCACAATACCCATGTACATCAACATCATACAATGTACCAAAACATATCATCCATGGAATGTATCAACCATATGCCAACATGTGCATCTACCAATATTCCAACCATGCCAACAACTATATCTATATAAATCCATGAGTGTACCAAATATCACCATGCACCAATACCAAAACATGATGAACCCTCATACATGTATGCCAAATCCTCCATAAAATATGTGCCAATCAAACTTCTAGTAGGTTCCTCTACCAATGTACTAGAAATGTACCAATCATGCATCAACTATAGATCATTAATTATTGTACAACATGATCACCTCATCATCTCACCAACTACATGTCCCAATATGTAGCCCATCCATATGCCAAATGCATGCATCAAGTTTTCCAACAAGTAAGCTTCCAATAATACATCATAAGATATATCAATGAAACTCAAATATTTACCAGCCATGTACACCAACAGATCAACATCAATCCTCCATTCACTACAACAAATACTAAGCATCCAATAACACATGTGCTAGTAGTATGCTCCAACAGATCAATGAGATCTCTAACTAGCATCATCAAGATATATCACATGACCAAGGTGCCATAAATTCACTGCCATAACCAACATTGTTCTTTAACAAAAAATGCATCAATCCATACTCATGGGTTAGTGTCATGAATACAAGATGTCATTTTACATAATCCAATAGATGAACACTTAAACCTGTAGAAAAATAGTGTCAGAACCTGCAACAAACAATGTCAGACCCTGCAACACAGATTTATACCATCACATCAAGATGCAATCCCTGTGCATAGCCCTTTTCCTTAGGCTTCATCACATATACGCTACATGTTGCACAACGGCTCACGTATGTACTCGATCTATACAAGGTCATCCTGCATATGTACATGACTGATACCTCTATCACCCACATATTCTTCAGTAGATGACTCATTAGAGCTTCCCTTAAGGCTTCCATTCTGTTCTGGCTACTCAGTCTTCTTCACCCACTTCTGAAGGTGTTCCTTCTTCTTAGAACTTGAGCTTTGAGCATCCATCTTTTCAAAGATGTCTCCCTTCCTTACTTTATTCCTTCTTCTAGCCATGCTATGTGAAGTCCTCATCATGGAATTTCTTCTTGTGTTCCAACAATCCTGGGATTTGTGGGAAAATCCACTACAACTGTAGCATCTCATGGTGTTACAGTGAACAACAATGTGTCCTACTTGATCACATCTCCAACACCTTATGGTGTGATAAAATCTTCCATTATATCTCCTTTAATAAGATCTACATTCAAAAGATTTGTGACCATATTCACTACATGAATAACAATGCCCATGAAAAATACTTGCATACCTTTGCTTTGGTGTCCCAAAGATATATTCTTGATGTCTTCCTTGCTTTGTTCTTTTGAAATTTTATTTGCCTTGTCTAGATGGTTGTTTTGCAACATTGTCTTCCTTCTTTGATGGACTTACCTCATGCTTCTTTGAGGTGCTTTCTTCAACATGTGTAGCTTCTTCTTTGTATCAAAGACCTAATTTATCATGTGGCGATCTTTGACTTTCCAAGATCTCATCCAAGATTTTTGAGCTATTCAAGAATTTGTTTGACTTCTCTACCTTCTTTCTAAGATCAACAATTTCAGCTTCTAACTTACAACATGACTCTTCCTTTTCATTTATTTGATTCATCAATAGTTCCTCTATCCTTTTGGCTTCTTCAATTTGGGTCTTGAGATGGACATTAGTTTCAAAACTTTTGCTAATCTCATCATCTACCTTCATATCTTCTTTTTCATTCTTCAGTCTTGTGATCTCTTCTTCCTTTTATTCTAAATGAGTCTTATTTCTCTCTTCTTGTTCTTTGAGAATTCCCTTTAACTTCAATATGTGCCTTTGACTCCTCCTAAGAAACTTCTTAGTGTTATCCGAAACATAGTTATAGTGTGTATAAAAATGATCACTTCTATATCTATATAAATCCTCTTCAACTTATTTTTGAAGTTTTGATAGTTTTTCTTCTATTCTTTTCATGGGATAATTACCATCAAACTTTACACAAACTGTTTCTAGATCTTCTTCTTCACTTGTAGAGAAAAATTCATCATCATCACTACAATCAAATATTTTTTAGGGTTCTTTACCTTCGTTTGAAATATCTTCATGATCAACACATGATTCTTTACCTTCATTTGAAGTGTCTTCAAGATCTTCCTTTGTGCTATCATCACTTGATTCTTTGTCTTCACTTGAAATGTTTTCAAGATCACATTTTGAAATAATACAATCAAGGTTTTTTGATGATTTTTTACCTTTGATAATCTTGATGGAGTGGTCTTCAATATCTTCCTTCTCCTTCTTGCTTTGATATGTCTCCTCTAGCTTTAGCCATAGATTCTTGGTGGAAGTGCATTGTCCCATGCTCTCTTTGATAGGGCTTGAGAATCCACTAATAATGGTCTTGAGAGCCAATGCATCATTTTTATTTCCTTCCCTTTGAGCTACAAACTTTGACTTGTTCTTCAAGGGAACTGATCCACCAATGGTTTCCTTCCAAATAGCCACTCCCATTGTCTTCAAATGTACTCTCATCTCTATTCTCCAAGTAGAATAGTTTTCTTCATCAAGGATTGGAACTTCATCATCGATTTGTGTGTCTATTGATCTCCTTCAAGCTTGTTAAGGCTTCTATTGAAGGCTCACTCTGATTCCAATTGTTGGACACACCTACCAAACTTAGAGGGGGGGTGAATGAGTGTGGGGCTCTTTTTACCAAAACTTGCCTCTTACACAAAAATCCTTAGTTAACAATCACTATTAACACATTACTCATTGTTGTCATTTATAATCAATTAGATGTGAACATATACCATCAACAAATCATCTCCACAAGGAACACAAAGAACACAAGATGTATGTACAATTTTCTTTTTATTATGGACTACAATCCTTGGGGTTTTTCAGCAACAACTGAATAGAGTACAACTCTACAAGAGAACCAACTATATATGCAAGACTTAGCTTACATCCTCAACACCAACTGAGATGAGGCAACAATCCTCCACATATATCAATCTGTCACAGGTACACGACCTGTCAGTAGTGCAGCTCGTGTGTGTACGTGCTCTTACTCACTACAGCCTGTGTATGTACACGGCCAGTCTACAATGCAACATGAATATCCTTCTGAGAAACTAGGGTTTTGATTTTCATCACATACTCAGATCCTTTGCAACCTCCAAGCAGAATTTCTTCTATCTTCCACTGTCCAAAATGACCACCATCCAGTCACAACACATCCAAACTCTCCAATAGCTTACTCATGCTCCACAACCAATCAATATGAATGATAACTCAATCATATATAAACAACTAACATACCATAGCAATCATATCACCATTGAATCACAAGAGTACTCCTCACTCCATCAACCAACATAAATCACATCACAACAGCCATACCAAGAATGCCCTAAGCATTCACAACACACAAAGAAATAGTATCCATCAAGACAATAATGTAACCATACTAGAGTCTCAATGACAGATCTAAGCCCATAGAATGAAAATATGGAACCTGCTTCAGTCTTTAATAGCTTTTCATCAGCTCAAACACAAATCTCCATGATTTTATCCACTGTACATGCCCTGTCCTCATACAACCCATGTATGTATGCGCCCTGTCCCATTACAGCCTGCGTACACCTCATAAACTAGGGTTTCTGAAGCTTCGAGACTTTTGCCATCAAGATCTCCAATATTGTCGAAACCTTGATGCGTCCATAAGATCCTACTCACGCTCTCTCTCTCGGAATAGATCTTCAATCATTGCTCAAGAGATCCACACCAAAGATGCTCTACAAAAGATATTCTCACAAGAATCTCTCCGTTGATCCACACAAAGGATGTTTTGCAAGAGACCATTGCTATCTTATTTATACTTTCATTCTCTAGGTCACTTAACCCATTTCTAGGTCACTTAACCTGTTTTCCTTATTTTATGGTTAACCACTTTCCATAAATAAAAAGTTCTCCATTACTTTAATATTTAAATATTCCTTCTTGACTTTGTCACCTTACTTAATCATTTAAATAATCTTTCTTGATTTTGTCACTTCTCTTTTATTATTTAAATAATCTTTCTTGACTTTGTCACTTTACTTTATCATTTAAATAATGAGTTCTTCTTTTCAAGCACTTTGACTTCTTTGAACTTTTGGGGCTTGAAGCCTTCATGTGAGGGTCCTTCAAATTTGTAAGGCCATAACTCTCAAACCATGAGGAGTTATGTGACATTCCACATACCACCGGAAATGGCATGAAAACACTGTCCATCCAGGATAGTTTCACCAAACAATTCATTGATCTTCATCTCATTATTCCACAATCAAGCATGGGTTCTCGAACCATTCTTCTAGGATAACTCAACTGTAAAGTGTCTTCCCTTGAGGGATTTCACCATAAGGGGACCACTTTGGAGTTTATCCATTTGTATAACTTAACAACCATGATAACACCATTACATCAACCCAACTATGCATCATGTATCAAGGACAACTCATTGATCCATCTTCATCATATCAATGAAAACTCATTGATCCATATTCATCTATGCATTCTCATCAAGAACAATACATATTGCATTTGACATCAATTATCAATAAATCAATTCTTTTGCATCAATAAAACAATCAATCACTTGACATCAATCAATTGACATCAATCAATGACATCAATCGATCACACTTTTGGCATCAATGACAACATGATCCAACACTCCAGTAGTCAAAATTATTCGCGTTTTTGTTACCTAGTTGGTTTATACTGGCTCCCATCTTATATAGATCCCACCTAAGAGAAAATACAAAAAGGATAAATTCCAAACCGAAGGAGAGGCCTTCACAAAAAAATGTAAAACTCATCGATTAATTGGCTGGATCGCAAGATCTAGAGAATGATTCCACTATTAAACGTTGCAGAGTCTAATTGGGCCTCAGTGGCGGGTTTGGTTCCTACTATTGAACTAAGGGATTTAGGACCCATCAAAAAAACCATAGGGGAACCACATAATCCCCGTCATTCTAGATTCTTGCATAATCTCCCTGCTATTCTAGGAGGACTCCCTAGTCTCGCCAACTCACCGACTAAACCATCTCACACCCCTGTGAGTGCTGCTGTTTTAGGATCAAATTTACTTGGTTCACTTTTCTTGGGTCAAATAATCAAGGCCATCCATATAATAGTTCTCATTCAAAAGAAGGCAGGGGTCAAACTTCTTCTCAAGGGAGAAGTACAATCCCACCAAATACCTCTCAAGGGAAAGGTCCATTACCTACAGACACAATGGCTAGAACTAATCCTCTACCAAATCTCCCTATGCCATAATTGGCATCCCTCAACATTCTTGATTTAACCAAACTCATGAATGAT
Organism: Picea sitchensis; assembly: GCA_010110895.2. Classification (NCBI taxonomy): domain Eukaryota; kingdom Viridiplantae; phylum Streptophyta; class Pinopsida; order Pinales; family Pinaceae; genus Picea; species Picea sitchensis. The sequence continues at coordinate 101,121 of SNQJ01S0078967.1, read as the reverse complement.
CCCATTTTGCATGATTACACTTGGCCCAATATCCTACAAAATTTCCTTTAGATATTCCAAAGTTTGAAGGAAAACTAGGGGAAGACCCCGCCAACCATGTTACAACCTTCCACGTATGGTTCTCTTCAAACAACATCATGGATGATTCCATCCACTTGAGTTTATTTCAAAGAAATCTCACTGGTTCATCAATAAAATGGTATGTGGAAGAAAAATCAGGGTCCCATGTGACCTTTAAATCATTGGCCAAGGCCTTTTTGTCATTTTTCCAACTACCAGTTCGTCATGACACTGGTTTAAATATTCTCTCCGAATTCAAACAAACCACTTCTACCCACATCATTGACCACATCCATGAATGGAATCGACGAAGTAGTTTGTGTAAAGCAAAAACCACCAAAGAAAAACATCTCGATTGGTTTCTCAAATCTCTTGTCTTTGTTATTTCCAAAAATGTTGCATCCACTTTCCCTCAGTCGGAAGAGGAATCCATCCACAAGGCCCAAAAATTTGATCTCATATATTCCTAGTCAGGTTACTTGTACATAGTATTTCCTAATGCACGAAGACCCATACCATTTGTCCAGGACAAACCTGGGATGTCCCATGTTGCAAATGGGTTGATTGGTTCTATAACATACCGCAACCCTTACAGCCATTCGTTACCTACTTACAATGAAATTCAG